>CAEGAE010080295.1:0-17176 GCA_903067095.1 Girardinus metallicus | reverse complement strand
ATGTTTTCGAAATTTCTCTAGGGCTTATGGTTTTCTGTCAAGGTGCTTCAGAGTGAAATCAAGTGACAGGGTAAAACAGCCACACATATTCATATCCATATAACATATTCATAAACAGATAGAATTCTCTCCTGGTCTCAGTCACAGCTGACAGTTAAGCAGCTGATTCATTATCATAGCAACAGAATGCAGAGGCCAGACCAGCTGCTTTGGACTACAAAATCACCATATTTGTAGTTCTATTAATCATTTTACCTACTTTTGGTCTCAGGTTGGTGAACAGCCTTGCGCAGACGAGTTGTCTGTCAAGGTGCTTCACAGTGAAATCAAGTGGCAGACTCTCAGCCATTCATTTTCATCCTTTTCTCAAAAATTACAGAGCTCAGCGCACACCATCTTTCTCTCATCGCTGCTATTATTGTGAGTGAGCTACAGCTATGAACCGCGGTAATATCGGAGACAACAAATGGCTCTCTCGGACACTTCAAACGGTTTTCAAATCGGTTTTACGGATCCTGAACGGGAAGCAGTTGTTCAGACTGCTCTTTTCAGAAAAAGTGACTGCTTCAAACAGTTAGAATGCTGTCTCTCCCTCACATGACAGTTGGCAGAGAGCCAAGCTTCTCTTTAGAACTACACTGACGGCGGTTAGGACTACAATGTGGAGGTACACTCACTTAATACAGAGGAGGGTTGAGTTGGCAGTTAAGGACTACAATGATGGAAGGTTAGGACTACAATGACGGCAGAATGTTTTGGGCATTATATAAATGGTTTATCCCAACCATAGTTACTCATAGGATTAGTATAGTCCTTTAAAATGGAGTTTAATAAAAAATTCTAAATAAAAGCCTTGACTATTTTTACATGATGTAATTGCTCTCTTGGGCATTATATAAATGATTTAACCAAACCAATGTTACAGAGTGGATTAGTGTGACCATTTAAAATTAAGCTTACTGAAAATTTCAAAATAAAAGCGTAAATACTCCTATGAGGTTAGTGCACCGCCATAGGCGGTGCAAAAATGTCTGTATTTATTAGATTTTTTTCTCAGGAGAGTGAGAAAAAAATCTCACTGTTAATGAATGCAAAGCAGTTCATTAACATTAGCACAAACATTAGCATTTCACTGCCCCCCACTAGCATTAGCTTTTTCCCTAAAAAAAGCTTTTACCTACTTTTCTTACATATGAGCCATGTTTCGTATACTGAATGGCGTAAGTCAAAGACAAACAACATGCTAGTGATACCCCGCGTGGTACTCATAGCATTCATGCTAACATTAGCATTTTGGCTAATTTTAGCTCATGCATTCATTTTAACATACTGAATGGTTTAAGCCCATGTTAGTCAACATTCTTGTGACTCTCTACAGGCTATTGATTACAATCTAGCTCACCTTAGCATTGATGCTACTTTGTAGCATCAGAACGCTGGGTCCAAACCGACGGGCACACTTTGGCAGGCCCCGGTTAAATTTCTTCAGGAATTTTCTAGTTTAATTATTTTGTCCTGTTAAAACTATGACCTTTAATGTGTTTTAATTTATGTTTTGTGATCACAAATTGATTGCAGAGCGAAGGAAAAAATATACCCTTTTCTTTTTCAAAAGAATAATCTGAAAACCATGGCGAGTATTTCAATACAACCCCTTTTACTTCAATAACCTGAAATAAAATGCAGCGTAACCAACTGGCTTTAGAAGTCAACTAACTAACAACTGATAAATGCTGTGGGTGGGTTTTTTTTCGTCCCAAAAAAAAAAAATAGAAAATAAAAATATTTAACTCCACACAGCTAATAGAAAAGAAAGTGACACTGAACTCTAACAGCTGAATCAGATAAGAAGCTCCTTATCCTGATCCAGTCATCTGCTTCCCAGGAGCAGGTGTGCATCAGAGGTCAACAGGATAGAAACTCTCCAGGAACACGGAGTTGGAAATCCCTGGTTTATGTGTCAGAATGGCCCAGTCAAAGTCTAGACCTAAATCCAATTGAGAATTTGTATAGAGCTTTGAAAGCTGTTGTTCACAAACGCTCGCCTTTCAATCTGAGAACTTGAGATATTTTTGGAAGAATGTGTAGAAATTTCAGTCTCTATACGTGCAAAGCTGGTAGACTCAAAACAATTTTTTTACATTTTTTTTTTAGAGCGAAGGGCTTCTGTGAAGGATTGACAAATGCACACCACACTTTTCAAATTGTCAAATTCATAAAACAATTTGAAAACCTCTCATTTTCCACTTACTACTTTGTGTTAGTGTGTCAAGTAACATCTTAACAAAACACACTGAAGTTTGTGGCTGTATCAGGAAAAAGGTGAACAGATTCAAATAATCTTAATTTCTGTGCTGGCCTATCAGGGCCAATGTGGACAGAAAAAAAGGAAAAGTAAATTTCAGCCAAAAACCTCAGAAATGTTCTAGAATTTTCTAGAAGGAGATAATGCAATACTTTGCATAGTTGGTTTCATAAACAGAAGACAGGAATGTCACAGATTCGTCTTCTTCTTTATAGATATGAGCCTCATATCATTGGAAAAAATTTCTGTAATTTACTAATTAAATGCCAAAGCAATGTGCAAGCTTCTTATTGTTGCTTCTAACTCAGAATTCAGACCTGTAGTGGTTTGATTTAGTTTAATTCAGTGTATTTTATTTGATTAGGACAATGCACATTAATCAACATTACCACAATTCATGGCAGTGGTGTTCCTTTTTGGAAAGTTCTCCCACTAAAAAAATGTTAATTTCAAAGGACTTTCTTCTTAAAGTAAAATTAAACAAGCAAATAAGTCAATAAATAAATAATCTGTCATGACTGAATTATTTTCATTTACTTTTATTACTTGTTTTTCTGGCTGAGGAAAGGTTCCAGTGTAACTGAGCCACTATACGATGAACACGTTGAAAGCTCAGGGGCTCAGACGGTGGAAGGCCATTGTTTCTGGCCACAGCGTTGGGTGAGGGCTGTTCATGGGTCACTAAAAACAGGTTGTGGTCGTGGGTGGGGCGCCTCCAAGTTTATTGTTTGCAGCTTCCTGCTCTGATTGTTCTAAATAGAGAAACAGAAGACGATGGTAAGTTGAGGTTGATGAGTTTTATATCCAAGAAAGTTCCTCATTTATTTAGAAATTGTCAGACAGGAAGGTGGCTAACGAGGGAAGGAGAAGACGTGAGGCAAAGGTTATCAGGCAAAGATCCCCAGGCCGGGACTCAAACCTGTGACAACTGCTTTACGGCCTCCTTACATGGCCGCGCGTTTCCCCCGTACTACCACGGCAGCCCGAGTTGCTTATTTTAACAACATTCAAAAACATCTTCCACTGACAGATTATGACGACTTAAACAGGCATAAAGGGAAGCGTTATGCACAAACCTTCCAGTTAGAAGGATGTAGATTCCTACTGATTCCCCATCCTCACCCTCACATATAAAACTCATCACTGGTTTCATGTGCTACCCGCTCTGGTATTCCCAGCTGGTAATGAGTTTATCTGTTTTACTTGCAGGCATCTGTTCAGAGAGCAGTGACGTTACCTCCCCAAAGCCATCTGACAGAGAGAAACCAGCAAGTACCCCAGCCTCACCGGCAAGTACCCCAGCCTCACTGGAATCCAGTATTCAGTCTGAAAAGCCAACGAGCGTAGGCCCATCCACAGGAACAATGACTCAGCAGCAACCCACAACAGTCACCACCAAACCTCCCCCTATTGCTACGGCTGTGACAACCGCTACTACAGCACAGTCAAACACCAGTAAACAGAGCTCAGTCATGCCTTCCTCCAGCTCTGGTGCCATCAGTCCTACAGCCACCGCTGTCACCACCACCATTACGACTGTCATCTCTACCTTGACTACAGGGTCTCCTGCCAGCAGTACCAATACAGTGTTGAGTACAGCTACTGAGTCCAACAGAGGCACTACGGCATTGGCCTTAAAATCAAGTGAAAGTACTGTAAAAAAGACAGACAACACAGATGCTCCTACAACCGGTCCACCAGTGGGGCTAACGTCTCAGAGGAGCCAAGCAACATCGACGGCTGCCGGCAGCAACCAGGGCAGCAGCACAGGTAAAGCAGCTTTTTGCTCACAATTACCTCAAACACAACATATGCAACAACTGAGTGGTTGATGTCTGATTTCATGACATCATGTCTCATAAGCCACAACTCATGAAGTGAATCTGTTGGTTGAGGAACCAAAGACTGAGGCTTGAGAAGCTGTGGGCTTAAATGGTGTGAATTTTGTGTTCCTGAGTCTTTTAACTCATGAAAAACTTTGCTAGTCATTGCAGTTTCATCCACATTAGATGTTTATTCGGAAGAACAGGAAGAGACTTTAAAAAATGATGTTTGGTGTCAGACTGGAATTGCAGGAAGAGGAGTTCACTGGAGTGACACCTCACAGTTTAGGATTACCATGTATTTAGTTTCTTCTCTTCAACAACACCTGACAAAGATCACCACCATGTTCACAAGGATGGTGCGTTTTGGGTGATGTGCATTTTTTGTTTCCCACCACATATAGTTTGCTTTTTTCCATTTAGATCAAAGAGATAAATTCTTCTGCAGGAGATTTACTGGGTCCAACTGCTTGACTCGTGGCAGACGTCTTTCAACTTGGTCTCAATGGCTGCTTTTCTCTGGCTGCTCTTCCATAAAGGCCAGATTTGTGGTGTTGTCAGCCAATAATTACTCTGTCATCTCAAACCTGAGCTATGGATCTCTGCAGCTCTTTATTTAGTTCCATTGCTTCTCCGTCCCTGCTAGACAGCATCGCCACAGCATGATGCGACTACTACCATGTTTCATGATGTGGCGCAGATTGTGTTTTGAGGGTGATGTGTGATTTAGTTTGAGTTAGCTTGTTTAGCATCTAATTGAGAATGTTCAGTTTTGGTCTCATTTGACCAGTGACATAAACTTGAATTCTACTTTTTATCAAACGGTAGTTGAGGGTTACTTGTCTCATCCGTAAATAAATTCTAGCTGAAGCAGAACCCAGACACTGCAACGGGAAATTCACCAAGGACAGGCTGAGAGTTTTGGTCTCAGTGGGATAAACATTTTCAGACAGCAGTAGTTTGCTTCATAAAGTACATCAACTTAGCTGTTTGTGGACTGAGCGTCAGAAACGTGACTTTTAGGTTACTCTGTCTCTCTAAACTGTCCCTCGGTGTGAGTGTGTGTCTCTATGTTGCCCTGTGATGGACCGGAGGGTGTACCCTTCCCCTTACCCCATGACCTCTGGGAATAGGCAACCCCTTTTCAAAGACAAGCCGGTACAGACAATGGATTTATCACATTTGGTGTCTTCACCTTTTCCTCAATTAGATTACATGTCATTATTATCTTTTGTTTAATGAGTAAAACAAGTTTACCTAAACTTAAACCACACGAGATAACTTAAAAGTTATCTCTTTTCCAGAGATAACTAAAATCACTAGACATTAATTTTGTGTAAGGATTTGGTTTTCTCTGTGTTGATTTTTCAGTGTCTACTGAGTCTCCATGTGTTCCTCTCTACCCCAGGTGTGTCTTGTTCCCTGATTACCCTCTGTGTATTTAAGGTCACTTGTTGTCTCTGTCTGTTGCCGGATCCTTGTCATACCGTTTGTGTTTCTGTCCGACTCGTCCGCATCTCATGTTCCTGCGTATCTCCAGTTGCTACCAATTCGTGAGCTTAGCCCTCTGCCTGACTGTGCTGCCTGGTTGTGGAACCTGTTGTGGATTTATTTTCATTAAAATCATCATTTTTATCTTTCTGCCTGAGTCCTCAGCGTCTGCCTATCATCTCACCAACAGCACTTCATGACATTTTGTTCCTGAAAAACCTACATTGTTCTATTCTGTCTCACATGACTCCCCTCTCAGGATCAGTCCCTTACTTTCATTTCTTAGTGATACTCCAAGTAGATGGAATCCCATTTTATCTCTTCCCCCATCTCATAAGAATACAACCTTTACCAATCTTTACCAGTCGCTGTCCTTTCTGATTGAAGGTCCCTTTACACCGACTGTGACAAGGATGGGGTTGGCGTCGACTGCACCTTCAAACTCCAACCAGGTCCCAGAGAGGAGCTCCACCTCCAGCCAAGCTCCGACTGTAAAAGACTCTCATGTCATCACTAAAAGCCTGACCCCTGCAGCCACAACACGGGCTGGGGGGACTGAGACAAACACTGAGATATTTACGGTAAGTTGGACAATGCTGCCTTTCATCAGTTGCGGTTTTGACAAAACACACAAATGATCTATTTGCTTGACATATGTCTTTGTTCTCTTGCAGTTTTCTCTGAGCGATTCAGAGGTAAGATTTATGTTTTGACTTGAATCATTAAGTCTTAATCAAACCATAATGACTGCTTCTATTCATGCAAATAAAAAAAAGAGGCAGTGAACACAATCCTGAGCCATTGTCCCGTCAGCCCACACCCTTCCCACTCCGTTTTTAGGTCTCCCTGGTTTTTGAAGACTTGATGCAAGAGAACTACAGCAAAACAATGCCATATTTATTTGAGGAACCGCAGTTCTGAGTGGCCATTCTTTTCCAGACTCTCCAAACTTCCATTTTTACTGCAGATATGCTATCTGCATATTAAATCATAAGAGTTTTGCCCAAAGGAGAGAAGTTCACTGGGGTTCCTACTGAGAGGCTTGTTTCTTTGTATGGCATTATCTCCTGAAAAGAATGCTGTTTTTTTATTGTTGCTATGCTTAATAATGTAATATGCAGGAGATATGAAGAGATTACCTGGGGAGTGGAAGTACGATAATGTATAATAATATTTATTTAACCAGATACAAACCTCAGTGAGATCTAATTTCTCAGGAGCAGCAGTGTAGAAATATCAACATTTCTATTCATACAGTGACGTATATAAAATCAGCCAATAAGAATCATGTCAGTTATGATCATAACTCCGTTCTTCACGGCCTTTCAGCACAGCTTTTAGCTCAGAGCATCTCTCACTCTGTCACTTCAGTCTCTTGCTGAAAGTCAGCTTATGGATTTTACTTCAAATTAATTTCTGAAGGAAAATCTGAACAGTGGGAAGACATTCAAGTCTTCAATTCTGCATTGAATTTATAGGTTTGGACTTTGACTAGGCCATTCTAACACATAAATATGTTTCGATCAGAACCATTCTAATGGACCTCAGCCCCCAAATCAGACATTTTGCAGCTCTGGCTTCCTTCTGTCAGATCACCCCGCTGAAGGCCTCAGAGTTTGGTTTGAGAAAAGCTGCCCGATGGTGACAGTTTTAGAAAAGATGGAAAAAAACATTTTCATAAAAGTTACATACTGCAGCTTCAACGTTCATCCAGTGCGGGGGTCCTCAAATCCAGGCCTCCACGGCCGGTGTCCTCAACACGCCTCAATCAGGTGACTGAATGACCTCCACAGTGCAGCCCGGTTCTGTTAATGACCCAGGAGTGTTGAAGCAGAGCCACATCTAAACCCTGCAGGACTCTGGGCCTGGAGGCCTGGATTTGAGGATCCTGGATCTGGAGGAGGAGGCACTGAGGTCTGCTATAAAAAGAATCAAGGTTTCCAACAGCAGGGTGGAAAAACACCTCAGTGGAAACCTTTCCTGCCTGCCTCCAGCTTCCTTTGTTCCCACATCTTATTTATATTCCCAGCCTTGTCTTTGACTGACAAACATACCACAGGACCTTCGCTAACAGAAACAATCCGAACATGACAGCACAGGAAGACCTAACCTCCGCCGTCACCTCTGACCGCAGAGTCCTACCAATAAAATTACATTGAGGACTTCTGAGATTGTTTTATTTAAAATCTTAGTGTGCACATACTCTGCAAAAAACGAGTGTATATTATTAATATAAGGTTGTTTTTTTTTTTACTGCAGAAATGTTTACCAACTCAACGAGACATTGAACAAACATTCCTTTTCAGCTCATTCACTGACACGTTGCATTTTCACTTGCAGGCAACGAAAAACAAAACTCTGGTGCAATTGTGCAAGAGCTTCATGTCCAGCCTGCGTAACGGAACCTGCATCGTTACGTTGCAGAACAACGGGACTGAGATTGGCAGTTTGAAGATGGAAGGTAAAACAGCCTCCACCTGTTAGTCACTCACATTAAACACCTTTTATTTAAACTCCTGACAATTCATCTTGCAGTCGACATCAATCTGGTACAGGAGCAACTTTCAAAACTCAATGCAGAAAAAAAACCTGCCGAAGTATGTATTGTTTTGTTGGCGCTGTATTCCAGGGCTTGTGTGCCAGCAGCAGAAGTTAACCTCTTTTGTTTTGTTAATTTGGAGGAACCGACAGACAACAAAACCCTGACAGCCATCCTGGCCTCGTGTGGAGCCCTGCTCATCATGATCATCATCCTGGGCGTCTGCGTGTCCCAACGCCGCAAGCCGTACAACGAGAACCAGGTAGGCGCTAAACGTCGCCTGTTCAACTGACATCAAACAGAGAGAGCAAAAACGTTCAATTCACCTCCTTTAACTGCAAATAACGCAGTGTTAACATTTTTGATGCTATTGTCACACCTGAATTTCCCTGGAGTGGAACCATAAAGAAGGCTTCTGTTCTATTCTAAAATCCTGATTTGAGATCATCTGTGGAGAAGATTAAGACCAAGACTAGTTTAATAAAAGTAATGCACATATAATTAACCAATGATTATTGAGTTAGAAAACCAGAAAACAATTCTCTAAACTATTACTCTTTTTATGCTGGTTTATATTTTGGGTGACGCTCATTTGTCTCATTTTCCATCAGAAACAAGTTTCTTCGGAAAAATTTAAGTAATTAAACAAGAAACTTATAATTATGGAATTAACTCTGCCCCTGTGAAATGATCACTATGTTAAATTACACTGCTGCGACAAGACTGGCGACCTGTCCAGGGTGACCCCGCCTCTCACCCGCAACGTTTGCTGGAGATAGGCACCAGCAGCCCTCCTGATAGGGGGACAAGGGTGTTAGAAAATGGATGGATGGATAAATTACACTGTTGTGTAACCAATAAGTCAGGTACATGTTTATCAGACATTCAGTTTACTTGAATGATTTACTTTCTAAAAAGAAATGAAGAGTATCGGTCTGAATTAGTGAAGGAACGCTCATCAGTCCTACTGACCTGATGAAATCTGGATGAGTATTATCCAGATTTCATCAGATTGTTGTGAAACTGAAGCTCTTACTCTGAGAACGATCTGGTTTAAGTTCAAACTGGAGCAGAAGATTTTAGACATAAAGACTAACCGTCTCAGCAGTTCCATAACTGACCTCGAAAGCCCAAACATTCTCAAAGACTTCGTCTCCTCTGTGCAGATGCACCTGACCGAAGAGCTGCACACGGTGGAGAATGGTTACCATGACAACCCCACGCTGGAGGTGATGGAGGTCCAGCCAGAGATGCAGGAGAAGAAGATGGCGCTGAACGGGGAATTCAGCGACAGCTGGATCGTCCCCATCGACAACCTGATGAAGGAGGACGCGCCCGACGAGGAGGACACCCACCTGTGAGGACGAGGCGGCTGGACCCGGGTTCCACCCACTCCCACACTGCACCGCTGGTGTTTGAAACAGTGGCAAAATCCAACATACTGGGCTAAATTGAAAAACTTCACCAAATCAATCACTGACTATGACATTTCTCCAAATATCTGCCATGTATGACATTCTGCTCCCCCAGCCCACCCTGTCAGTATATCGGTGAGTCTCTGACAAACGATCATGCCTTTTGAAAACCAGCTAGATTGTCTGCTCAGAGAGCTGGAAATATGGGAACGTGTTACGGAAAACTCACTCATGTGCCGCCCATTCTCACACGCCGCTCTGGGTGAAGAGCCACGCTCTGTCTGCATGTCAAAAACCGCCACTGCCCACTCACAAAAGCATCAATCACTTACTGCACCTGTAATTTACAAAAAGCAGCAGGACGGAAAAGCCTGGAAACGTGGTTCTGTTCCCGGTCCGGCTGGGTAACCGTGTTTCTGATCTCCTCGGCTGGTCCAGAGTTTTAGCTTAGACGACGTCAGGATACTTTAAAGCATTCTGGTGATCCAGAAGACGGCTGAACAGATACAGCTGAGCACTAACACCTCACCTGAGGAAGCCCAGCCTGTACAGGCAGGGCAGATCAGTAGGAGTCAGATTACTGACAAGGTCACATGTGAATATTTTGCTTTTTAGCTCCTCATTTATTATGTTTTCAATCAATTAAGACAGAACACTGAATATTCTATCATATATTTGATGAAATATCTGCTCTCATGCAGTAAGTGTTCGTTAGTGGAAGTTGCCACAAAGTGTTCTGCAAATAGAGGCTCGATTGCCAACATTTGCAATGTCTCCTTGCTTTTATTATATGTTTGTTAGATTATTTGATAATTAATTTGAGAGTTACAGGGTTGAAAGTCATGAGCTCTCTGACAATCAGAACTTGTTTCAGTTGGAGCTTTGGATGGGATCGTTTTGTAGCACTGACAGACTGAGCTCCCAGAAACATGATTTAGGAATTAATCGGTAAATAAGACATCACTGAGCCGTTCAAACATTCACATAAGATCAAGGTTAAACAGAACAAGCATCAAACCTTCATAGAAATGTAAAATATTACTTTGCACCTGCCACCTTTAGCTGCTGTTGGGTTTAAGTGATCCTGTTAAGCTGCAACGTAATTTCATCTAATACTGCAGATGAAAACTACCACTAGAACAGCTTCCAACTCCACTCAGTCATGAATCTAATCATCTGTGAGGTGTGATCATGAATGTGCCACAGAAACAAAATGGAAAAAGAGACGACACTGAAAAATGAAGAATCATCTAAAATTATATCTGATGACGTTCCAATGTCAGAACTAAATCCATGGGCTTGTACCTCACACATTTCGGAGACGTGATCCGGGTTACATCCTGTTAGGAGGCAGAGCAGGGAACGCCCCAGACCTTTGCTCTACTGGTACTGGCCGTGTTCAGATGTCAGTGTCTTATTTTGCCCCACCCACTCATGGAGAACCACTTGGTACCATTCTTAGTCCCAAATTGTTCTTCCTCTGTCCCCTTTTTAGCTCTTATTTAAGAAAAAATTTTTAGTTCCAAAAGTGTCCAGTGATGAACTACTAAAATGATTTCCAGATTACAGCATGGAGCTTCCCGTTTAACATCTGGAGCTGTTCTCTTTTGAAACAGTCACAATCATAGAGTGCCGAACGCACTCCAAGATTGAGAAAGCTAATATGAGAAAGCCTGTACATAGCTGTAGGATTCATGTTGTTTTCTAAAAGATGATATTAAAGAAATCAAATCACATTTATTTGGATGACCACACAGAAGCCAATCATTTTTTCTACAGTTTCGATCTTTTTCAACCAATCAAGAACTTAATATATATTTACCTTCTAGCTACATATATAGAGGAAAATCAGTCACTTTGGGCTCTTCTGTCCAAGGCCCCCCTTCCGCTGTTTTTGTTGTGTGTAAAATTTCACTTTTATTATAGATGTGCTACTTTCACCAGACTATGTTAGCATTCTTTAATGTATTTATGGTTTGTTTGCTGCTGAAGGCGAACAGGGGTCTGACACACTGGAAACTGTAAATTGCTGATGGCTTTTGCCATCATCTTCTTGTATCTGTTCAGATTTGAAAATAAACTTTTTTTTTTTTTCCTATTTCCTTGTGCGGTTCCTCTGTAATGCACCCACAGAGCCACAAGGGGGTGGAGAATAACCAACAGAAACAGCACTTGAGAAAACTTGAACAAAATACAATCTTTATTTGTTATATACATTACATACAATGAAATACTACAAGGCTTTCTACACATTCTGTGTGTGCACAGAGTGGTGTGTGTGGATCAGAGAGTACCGGCCTTACACTTCCTCAGACCCACAGCAGGCTCCGGAGACGGGCAACGACCATATATGGTAATAAGTTATGACACAGCAAAGGTTGCGGGACCATTTCCCCAATACATATCCAAAAACGAAAACAAAGCATTTGGCATTGTTTGGTAAATTAAGGTGTTCAGAATGAAGCTTTCTTAAACAAAACCTTCTTCTGGTAAAAAACTGAAATGCTCCAGTAAAGTGGAGAGTCTCAAACATTATCAGAATACCTTCAATAATCCTTCTTATTGCTTCAAGTATTCTTTTACCACATGAATTCATTCTGTATAGAAGCAACATGGGGGGAAACACACATGCCACCACCCTTCATCATCCAGTATAAGTGCATCGAAAAGAAAAAATGTGGATTTCACTGAAAATTGATAAGAGTGGTATTTTTTATTCTAATGATTAATCCATATTTAAGGCAATAATCATCAAAATGATCAGAAATGCATCACTCAGGGCTTAATGAATGCAATAAAAGTATCTTCTTACACTTAATAACCGAAATTAAAAAAAAAAAAAAAAACTAAATTTATTGACATGTACCACTATACTAAAAGAAATGAAATTACAGATTCATCACTCTCCTCTGCTAAGGCTTAAAATGTCTGCCGCGTTACGAGTTTTGAAAGCTACGTCGGTTAGCGGTGGTTAAAAGAGGTGATGCTCCTGCCAGAAAGCAGCTAGCGATATCCTCCAGCTATTTTCACTCAATCCAAGAGAAACAAGAGGAAGAGGAAGAGGAAGAGGAAGTGAGCCTTCGTGGCTGAAGTCATTTGATACCATGGTTGTTTATCATCTACGCTTTCAGTGCGTTTTGCTAATGGTGTCCTTGGTAAGAGAATAACTGGAATACTTAGTGATTTCAAATATCAGTTTTGTGAGCAAAGCTCTAATATTCGTATGCTACATATGAAGCTTCCACAATCACACGTGCGATGGGGGACAGTGGTTTTTATCTCTTTGCTAAGGATTGCAATCATAACAACTCATATCACTCAGTTTGGCAAATTCTTCCTAAAAACACCAGGACTGTTTTCCCAGCGTTCCAAGGGGAGAATCCCACCCAGCTGCAGGTTTTAAGCGAGCGGTGGCGCTCGCCTCCCTGCAGAACTGAAGCAACCTTTGGTTTGGTTTGCAGTAATCAGTGATTTAGGAGCCACTCAGCTGGTGAGACTGACGTGTCATCAGCTGTTACTGTCCCTACACTCCTAAACTGGGACCAGTAAGGTATGTCTGGTGGGACATGCATGAATATTTAGCCTGATTAAAAGCTAGATTTTTATGACTAATAAGTTAAAACAAGCAGTAAACAAAAATATTAGGATCACTCTATACTGGGCTGTAATGCACCAAATAATGTCTGTAAAATAGAATGTACAGGTTTAAACTACTAAATAGTGGAGGGACACATTTTACTTAGCCAGATCCAAGTATGTACGCCAGCAACCACGCCTCCATATCAGCACATTTATAACTGCTGCTTAATCAACTCTTTAAAAGGACCTGATCTCTGACTGATGTTTCCTCAAGTGGGATTTAGAAACACCAGCTGGTGAGTAAAAAAAAAAAAAAAAAAAAAAAACCCCGATGTGTTTAGAAGGTCAGGGGTCAGGAATCTACGACTGAGAGGCACATCAACCTACACTGACTACGTCAAGAGCGTCATGGAAACAGAAACGGGAGGAGTGAGAGGCAGACTCACTCCGGCCCATGCCTGGTGGTTCTGATCCGGTTTGGAGTTTTAAACAGCCACGCTGTTGACCGTCCACGTCAACACGTCAACGGATTTAGCTCTAAAACTGGAACACTAGCAGAAAAGCTTTGGCTACCATTCAGTTGTTTAGGTTTTAAACCGGAGTCTTAATAAATGTACAGATTTATGCTTCGATTGCAGTAAACAGCAGGGCACAGCTTTCCCATGTTCCATTTAGTTTAAGGAAATGACTGTAGATGAAAACTTCCCTGAAATTGATCAACTAAAACATCCATTCTCTACTGCTTTGTGTTCAAATCTGACACCTTTCATGGACCTTTACTGAAATAGGGAGGAATATTTTTCTTCATAAAGCAAATATGATATGACCAATGATTTCATGTATCACACGAGGTCCTGCTGATTCTAATCTTTATTTTAAAGGGAATACTAACATAAAAGAGGAGGAAATGTGCTGCAGATACCATGATGCAGCTTTGTGTCAACCAGAATATAAAAGGTTTACAATTTTTAGTAAACCAATATCCATGCTGTGTTTGATGTGTTATGTAGACTAAAAATGGTGGACGTTTTCAGTTTTGATGTATTTTATGAACAGGAAAAAATTGATATTTTCAGATTGTGGGCATATTGTTTGTAGATGTAATTCAACATCTATTATCCGATCCACTTAACTGTGAAAAAAACAAATCATTTGTGGGTATTCTCCACTCACACGAGGGACTTTAAGGAAACCCTATAAGAGGTCATTCGTAACAATAATCGAGGTTCTTAAAGAACAAACAAAGATTTTTTTTTTCCCCTTATGCTGAATATCTGATACAGGAACTAATGAGTGTCTATGTGTAAACTCAGAACATTTATGTAAGGTGGGAAACATTCCAGCAGAAAATGCATCCAATCCAGGAAAATATTCTGTATGTATATTTACATATTTTATACATAATTTCAGCAATTAGAATCAATTTACAGTCCGATAATTGAAGTGTTTCAACTTGTATTAGTCAGACCCAAAAGGACTTTTAGATATCCCGACATACATATATATATATATTCTTCTTTTTTTTTTCCTCATCGCACTCTCTAAAACTACTAAAATTTGTAAACTATATTTTTGTTTGTGGCTGGTGCGACTGCATGTCGTCTAGAAAAATGTCGTGAGCTCCAAAGAAAGCCGAGCGGTTCTTCACAAACGAAAGCAACAAAGAAGCCGGACGATGAACCTGGACGCGTTTCCCAGGAGAGACGTTCAGGAAAATCCTAAAGAACTGATGAGCTGGGGAAACTCGGCCAACTTTAAAGAACAAAACTCCACTGGCCTTAAAGTACTCATTGAATGCCTGTGTGTGAAAAGCAAAGCAGAAGTGCAACAATCTTATTTTGTCAAATTAAAACCTTTTAGAGCTTTGAGCGCTCGGCTCACACCTAAAGAAAAACACAAAAAATTAAATAAAATAAAAAGCACCAAAGGCTTTTAGGAAATCTCACTCATGTCTATCTAGCACAGTGGTGCTGTGTTTTAATACCCTCATCACCATGGTGACAAAGCCTGCAGAATACAGGTCAGTTAAGTGGAGGTGGACAAAGTGGACTCAGCTAGCCAGTCTGGTGTGTTTTAGGTGTGTGTGCAGCCAGGTGTGAAAGGAGCAGGATGCTAGAGGGTGATCAGGTCCACCAGGTTGCCCTTCGGGGGCGTCATGCTGTCGGGGAAGAAGTTGACGAGCGTGTCAAAGAGCTGCGTTCGCTGAGCGTACGTCTGGTCTACGTCAGAGAAGCCTGAGAGGAGGAGGGAGCAGAGGTCGGTGAGGACTGACCCCTGGTCAGGGTCAGGCTGCTGCCTGAGGGCAACTCTGCACTCACACTTACTGCTCATTCAAAGTAAAACTGTGAACTTTCAATCAGTCCCACATGCAAAATGAAGGGTGTTTATCTACAGCCTAAATCTGACAAACATGATTTCCTCTTGTATTGTCTCCTACTGAAGTCAAGCAGACTCAGCCTGTCCAGTGTCTTTCTCCCACACATTCAGAGTGAGTAGGGTCTTACCTAGAGGGATGAAATCAGAACTGGACTTGAAGAGAGCAGTTGGTAAGAGCTGGAACTGAAACAACACAAACGCCTGTGTCACCAACATTCAGGAGAACAGAAGAGAACAGCCCTACTCTCACCTATGGCTGGGCGGCAGATCCATTTCATCCACTAATCCATTTTTTTGATTTTTGAAGATTTAATGCAAGGAAAATGTGGATTGTTTCCCACCAATGGAATCCTTTAGGTTCCGTAGTTCAAAGTAGAAATGCACCGATCTGACATTAATATCTGTATTGGTCCCGATTTTGAAAAAAAGGTAAAAAAATCTATAAAGAAATTGGCAACAATGTTCCCAATCCATAAGACAGATCTATTCAGTCTAATTCTATGCCATGTGCTCTAAGTGACGTCAAACTTTATTGTTTTATTTTACATTATATTTAGAATTCCTAATTACACTTTGTGAACCATTTGAAAGAAGGTCTGTTGAAGTTTATTTTTACATATTAGGTCTGTTATTTTAGTCAGTTTCTTTATTATTTATTTGACATTGTCTGTTCTACTCCTGACTGCTCTGACTGAACAGATGAAAGCTGGTTTTACATGTTGGACCAAGCTGGTGAAGCTGTTGGTGTATTTCAGTGTTCTGTACTGGTGCAGAGTTGGCAAATAAATCTGAAGTTCAGTACATTTATGTCTGTTTTAAGTCAGTTCAGCTGATATCGTGTCGGCCGATACTAAACCTCAGATATTGGTATCAGAAGTAAATTATTAAATTTCTTTTTAGATTTTATTTTTAAGCCAAACCTCTCGGCTGAACATGCAGGTTGACATTCACTCCAGTTAGTTTTGGTCTTTGCCGAGTTAAAGAAGTGTGTGTGTGTGTGTGTGTGTGTGAACGCTGCAGTACCTCTTTGGTCTCATCGGGGTCAGTGTGGTCCACCGTTAGCGACAGGTCGTTCTGAAGGTACTTCAGGGCATTCAGTGGCTCTGACTGGGCTTTCTCCTCAAACCTACCACACACAGTCACGGTCAACACACTGGCACAACAATGGCTGTTACAGATTGCAACCACTAGATGGCAACATGCTACAACTTTCCCATAACTTACTGTCCTCTAGTTTTAAAACAAAGTCCTGACTGCAGACGACAGAGAAATCTTTGTATCTGCTGTCTTATCATTGACCTGAACATAATAGGTGACGGAGTGACACAGTGAAATCTGCAGACCTGTATTTCCTGATGAGGTATCTGCAGTGGCGCAGCAGGTACTCCTTGGAGGGCCGGCACAGTTTGAGGGACCAGAAGTCATCCAGGCGCATCTTAGGAGAACACGACTTGCCTGGGTTCCCGCCAAACAGGTAGTGCACCTGGACATTTTGGGATAAACATGCATGGAACAGACGTTCTCCAACAACCTACTGTAACCCCTCAGGTTATATACATAACCCTTTTCTTCTACACACCTTAAACATTTTCTTAAATACAATGCATTGTAGGCCTTTTCACCTTAAGCAGTAATAACCACCTTTTAC
>CAEGAE010080290.1:0-29980 GCA_903067095.1 Girardinus metallicus | reverse complement strand
GGAAGGAGAATTTGTGTTAAGCCACGGGAAACGTAATTTTAAAGTCTCATCACAGGTTCTTAAAGGGACAGTATTATCTATTTCCAAGGCACATAGTGAAACTTTCCAGCACAATCAAGCAACTATGTTAAGTTCAGTTGTTATAAAAATTATATATATATATATATATATGTATATATATATATATATATCAAATATGACCTAAAAGAAACTTGACTTTGTAATTTAACGCCTTGAAATTGGGCTTCTGTCTCTTTAAAAACTCCTGTTCTTTCTGAATCGCCGCCTTCAGGAAGTCATCACAGCATCACTCCTCTATTAACAACGTTTATTTTTATCACTAAGAAGTAGCTGGTATAATGAGCTCAGCTGATGCCCAGTTCCACCAGGTGTTTGCTAACTGCTGCTGGCTAGTCTGAAGGAGCTGAGAGGGGGAGAAGTGCTACATGAGACGGAAGCTCAGCTTAGAGGAGGGGCTTTGTGGAAAAGGCGGCGCTTAGTGAAGGAATGTGTTTTGCACAGCTGAATGGTTGCCAAGGGAGACCAAAGGATTCCTCAAACATGCATGAAAGAATTAAAGCAACACTCCAGCTTTACTTTTGATGAAGGAATAACATTAGAACATGATTTAAAGCTAAAAAAGGGAAATAATGCAGGCTCCACGTTAAAATGCTGCTAAAGTTGGTTGAAACCTCAAAGCCTAAAACGCAAACAATTCAATCTCGAGGATGAAACTGGATCCCTATGAGTTCATGTGCACAGAAACCAAACATGACATGAGAGAGTTGCTACAGTTTTTTTTTTTTTTACCTCCTCCAGTGACGCCTGGTAGCTCTCCAGGCTGGTGGATCCAGGAGGCAGAGGGCTGAGGCCCCGCTGCAGCTCCTCCTGGCTGCGGGTCAGGAACTGATGAACAGAGGAAAACACGCAACAGGAGACAAAGGGAAAGGAGGAGATGGGGCGAGAAAACAGACATTAGGTGAATGTGGAGGAGACGGGGAGACATTAGAGGAACAAAATGCAGGGAACATGACCAGAATGTAGGAGAGAATAAATGGAGAGAAGGAAAGGTGGCAAGTTCAGCTTCAACAACTGTTCCTCTCTCACTCTCCCAATCCCACACCTCGTTTGTAGTGTTTACGCTCTATGTACTGTTGATTTAATGCAATAAATTATAATACATTTTCACCAGGTGTAAGTTATAATCCTAAATAAATGAAAACTTGAAGAGTTTCACGTTCCAATTCACTTTCTGTTCTGGTTAATTCAGATGCAAATATCTATAATATATATAATCATGTTTTTGTTGTTAACAAGGCAACTATTTACAAATGCTCTAAAAAAATAAATAAAAAACCATCTGTACACAAACAAATTTGACTAAAAGTTCAAAAAAGGATCGGGAAGTTGTTTTCCCGCGGTGAAGAAGAATAGGCACCTGGATAAAAGCTGGAACTCTACTACCAACCCCCAAGATGAGACGACAGATTATATTTGTGCTATTAGAGAGAGACGAGGAAAAATTTCGCAGTATTCTGGGGAAACAATATTTGGTTTTCGAACATAAAGATCAGCAGAGCAGCAGGAAATGTCCACCACACCACATTAAATTAACATATTTTCAAATATAAGTGCAAGAATTAGTAACTGAACTTAAGCAGGAAAACTACTATATAATTACGTCTGTAAAAATGAAAACCCAAGATCCAATTCATCAGGAAGTGGCTGACAATCACTGCCCACTTGATGGTTGTCTTGCCAACAGTCGTTGACACCCTCCAGTAGGAGGGAGAGTCACAGATGGTCGTTGCTGAAGAAGTGGAAGTGGAAAGGAAAACAGTTTGGTCAAATTTGGACTTAACTTGGAAATAAAGATCCAGAAGTCTGGAGGAAGAGTGGAGAGGCACAGAAAGAGGGGTGTTCCCTCAACTTTCCAAAATCAATGATGGCCTTTGGCACCACGGCGTGCGTCCCTGCTGGTGTTGGAACAATCTACTGATCAGGAAATCATGCAACTGAATGCCAAGTTCAGGACCGGAATATCATGTCTATGTGCTCGGGCACAAATACATTTTGGGTTTTCATTAGCTTCAGATCAAAAACATCAAAATGAACAACGGCAAAAAAAGTCACTCTCTAATCAATCTACACAAGTAGTGCTTTTTTGAAGTAAATTATTAGCATGAATTAACTTCTTTTTTCTTTTTTTTTGCATCCCAACACAGTTGGAACTGCTTTTATTTTAGGGAAGAGGAAGTTGGAATCAGGAAAACTTGCAGAAAACTGCAAAACACCGAGTTGGTTGAAATGTGGACGATAAATTCCAACTAATGTTTGAAAAACGTCCAAGCTGTCCGTACTGTCAGGATTGTTAAGTTTTAGTTCTTTCTCCGCCGTTTGATCAATTGGAGCATCACAACGGGTCGATAAATTTAAACATGATTTCATGCAGAGACTGTGAGCATCAACAATAACTAATTGAAGAATTCTGAATTAATATGAGTTACAAGATCTTTTTAAATTGAACTTAATTGAATTAGAATCAGATAAGGAACATTTTCATCATGATTTCAATAAGCTACAAGTTTCCAAATATATTCCCAGACTACTTTTTATAGACATTTGTCAATGACAGCAAAAAGAAAAAAAAAAAAAAGGAGCAAACAAACAAAGCGACAGGTGATCAGCCGAAACACGGACAGACAAATGTTAGCGATGAAGTGTTAGCACTGCGAGACACGGACCTGCTCAGTAAAACATCTCCTCTTTTGCTCTGGCGACTTGACATATGCAGCCTGGGTGTAGGCATAGCTTTTATAGCGAGGCTGAGGGGAGGGGCTCCGCACGCGCCCCTGAGCCACACTCACTGTGATCTGAGAGGCAAAGACAGAGAGGAAGAAGAAGAAGAAGAAGAGGACAGAGAGGTGGGAATAGTTGGCAAAGAGGCAGGATAAAGAAAGGACAGATAGAGGCAGAAGAATGTAAAACAGTGTGCAAACAATCCCAACAGCCACAATACAAAGAGGAGTGAAAAGCAGAAAATAAATGGGGTGGAGAGGGGGGGGGGGGGAAGCAGGATGCAGGAAGTGAAAGTCTGAAAGTGGGTAAAAAAAAAAAAAAAAAAAGATGCAGGAGAAAGTGAAGCGAAAAGTTTCCATCCAAATGTCAAACTAATCTTTTGGGACGATTTAAGTCAAGTAAAACTGGTCGGTTGTGCCTGAATCATTTGAACCAGTTTGGTTTGATGTGACATTTCCTGACTTTTTGTCTGAAAATGCTAGTGTATTAAATCCAATTATTAGCTTTTCCTGTGATTTAACAGGTTAAAATAATAATAAAAAAATAAACTGGTTGTTAATTTAAGATTGAGATGGGAATAAACATGTCCGTAAAAAAAAAAAAAAGAACGATTCTAGCTAAAAATCTGCCATGTGTATGAAACACAAAGGGCTTACCAGCGTCTGATTTTCAGATAAATGCAATGATAAAAGATGGAAAACTATATATCATGGTCTCTTTTTGTTCTTTAACAGTACGGCGGATTAGATCTTTCACATTTTTGGGAACGTCTCTGGATGGAAACCCAGCTTTAGACAATACAGACAGGGACAGACAGAGACACAGTGTTATATCATGGGAACAGTGGCACAGTCAAAGCAAGAGAAGCTCTTCTTCAGAATCTTTTTTACTTTCCTAAAGTCGGAGGCAACACAGTGACTCTTACGTTTCACCCTCAGTCACTCGGCCATTTTTTCTTTCAACCAAACATAAAGAAAAAAAAAAAAGGAGAAAAGTGTGTTTTATACACGACATGGAGCGTGATCAGGGTTTAGCTCACTCAGAACTGTTCCCAAAGTCTAAATGCATTTATGGTTACAGATTTGCTCAGTGGGTTTTCGCTGAGAAAGGACCGTGAGGCCGTGTTCAAAGTGCCACCTCAGTCGGTTTCTGGAGATTTGCCGGCTTTCTACATGCTGACTCGACACTTTCAGGTGTTGGGAAAGCATAAAAGTTGCTGAAACACCCCTCGGACAAATAACGGGAAAAGGAAAAACACCCCACAGTTCCACTGATCCACACCGATAGATCACCGACTGCTGGTGTTGATCGCACCGTCGTGAGTTGGAAAGTGAGGGTTTGTCAGTTATATTTAATCAATGGATTAAATATAACTAGGTGTTCCACAGGGATCACTGCTTGGTTCTCTTCTGTTCTCCATATACATGCCAACTCTATTTGAAGTCTTTAAGTGAGTATTACTATTTTAGTCATTTTAGATAATATTCAACTATAAATTTGAACACATATTAGTTCCTAAAATGGACAAATGTGGCCTAAAACCCTCTTCTATATCGCCTTTTTATGTTGTTTTTCTTGAATCAAAGAAAAGGGTAAATGTTCTGACATGGCTGTATGTCACAGTGTGTCCCCCTAAAGGAACTTCAGAAACCAGATAAATACAAAAATAAATAAATAAATGAAGGACAAATTGCACGGAAAGTTTTGGCCTTTGGCTCACACCATTTATCTACTTATTCCAGTAAAAACATTTCTCTGTCAAACCGTGTTTTATAAATGCAATAAAGGAGCAAATTATCTAACTGACTTGTTGGCAACTAAGTGCATAAAATTAGAGGCAATTTTATACTTGAATAAATCATATGTCAGTGTTTACTTGCTTAGTAAATACATCTTGACAGCAATCGGGCTTTGGACTTTCCGAAAGTCTGAAGAAGAACAACATAAAAAAATAAAGAAAGAAAAAAGAAAAACTTAAAAGTTCCATCTGTGGAAGACTTCTGCCCAGGACTAAGAGGGCGTGTTTGGTTCAGACCTTCACATCTCTGCTGGAGTCAAACTGTGCAGATGTCAGCTCTTATCTGGACTGAACAAAAACAGAGTCTAGCAAAAACTTTTTTTTTTTTTTCCCACTCACAACCATAAACTTCCGTGTTTTTTATTGGGGTTTTGTGAGATTAGACTAGCAGAAGATGGTGAAGTCTCTCTCTCTGCAACTCTTTGTTTTTTTATTTTATTTTTAAACAAATGAACTATAAGCTATGGAGGAGACATTAATAAATGCAGAAGTGCCTTTGACTGGGACATTCTAACATGAATCTGCGTTCATTTTAACCAGTCTCTCCCGTTTCAGTCTCAGCTCTTCTGCAACGGGTTTTGTTTTTTGAAACCTTCCATCACACACTATAAAACATGAATTTGTCACTTTCTAGCTGTTTATCTGTATACTCTACCTCCAGATTCACCGTCATCTGACATTTTGTGCGTTTCCCAGGGTTTCCCCCAGTGTATTGTAAGCCTGGCGGGCCACCAGGCTTTAACTTTTGCCCCCACCAGACTTAGCATTGCTTTTTTTAATTTATTATTTTTTTTTTACGTCTTTTTAAAATGTTAGCATTTTTTATGGTTGGTGTTCAGGTTTTAATCTTCCAATCTTTTAATAACACGTAATTATCAAGTGGTATTTTCTGTCGTCTTTGGACATTTTTTTAAACTCAAAAGCGCAACGGGCCCCTGGATGAATGACTCCCCAAGAACTCGGCCACCGGACTTAGCAAGCTTTCTGAGGGAAACCTTGGTTTCCTCACCTGTTCTATCCAGGATTTTCACTCGGGCCAAAGAGGAAGCCGCTAGAGAGCAGCTAACCCCCGGATCAAATGTTCCCCTGAAAATAACATCAAGCTTTCGTTTTCCTCTCTACTTGCCCCGGGCGTCAGATGGATGGATCGGAGTGTGTGTGTGTGTGGGGTGGGGGGTTTGGGGTTTCGGTGCATTTCAGCAGCTTTAGGTAATCATCTCCAAGTTTCAATCGAGTTATTTTTCATATATTCCTTCATGAAAAGTTAAGGTCCTTCACCCCGCTGAGCCCCAGGTGGTGTTAGTATAATATTAATGTGTGGAAGTGGTAGAAGTGCTGTTGTTGGTGACAGATGACGGAGGAGGGAGATTACAGCTTCTGTCAGGACCTTTTTTCACCGTCTGTATCTCTTATTTTATTGTCGTCTTGCTTGTTTCCTGTAGTTCTTTTTGTTTTTGTTTTGGTCTGCTTCAGCTCACTCTTCATAATCCTCATCATTCAGCTTCCCTTCGAAAGCGAAACGTTTCAGTTTCACATCTTTCCCTGTCTTGTTACTGACTCCGAATTCCTTGCAGGTTTATTCTTTCTGCTCTCAAATAGTGAGTCCAATGTGGCTGCTGCAGCGAGAGGAAATTATCAGCACAGTTATTCCAGTAATTTCACCCCAATCTGCTGTGATTGGCCACTGACCTCTGCCTAACTGAGCTTGAAAGGTGAGAGCAGATGTCACTTGTGGGAACAAATTTATTTTTTTTTCCTTCTCTCTCTTTTACAGCATTTTAATCTCTGGTTCTGTGTCGAATCGCACGTCGGTTTTCATTTCTGAGGCGATGCGTTTGCAGGCGGCGGCGGCGTGCTGAAGGAACGCCGGTTGAAGTCCGTTCCTTCAGCACGCCGCCTGTTCCTCGGAGCGAGCTGGAGGAAATTACGGCGAGCGGGGGGAACATCTGGTAACCTCCCTACCGCCGAGACTGCTACCTGAAATCCTGGCTGTGAAACGGATGACTGAACCAACGTACAGATGGTTGGCAATTAAGGCCGACATAAATTAAAGCGCTGATGTAAACGCGCGGCAAGGTTCGGGGTCTGTGCATGTTTTGTCACGCTACAACCCCAAATGTAATGCGATCTTACTGAGATTTGCATTCGTATGTGAGCTTGAGTGTGGCGTAATTTTTATTTGCGAGCTAAATAAGACCAGGGATATAAAGCTAATGAGCCCCTACAGTCAGAAAGATGAACTCCGCAAAAACAGTGATCTCTACTTTAGACAGAAACTGCTTAAGAGAAGAAGTGCAGAGGGGAAATTTAACAAGCTCTCCACTGGAGCTCGGCTATGAGATTTCCTCCGTTTCTAAACTATGATTTTACTGCTCTGATGAAAACATTTAAAATGAAAACGTTTGCCATAGATTCATTCTATTTAATACTATACTTAGTTGGATCGCCTTTAGCTTCGATCCATTTCCAGAGGCGTTACTTTGATGAGCTTCTGGAAAGTCGGATATCTTTCCATCTGGTGTTGAAATAATTTGACAGTTTTTACGAAGACAATACATTGACTCAATGTGATATAGATCATTTTCTCTTTCAAATGGATGAATAGGAAGTCTTGAACTTTTTAAGCTGCTCTAAAGCAACTTAAGAGTGAATTAAACATGAACAGGAAGTGTTCTGACTCCATGTCTATGCAGCAACTGGCAATTCCTACGTTTTCAACTAACGTGTTGGATATGCTGATAAAAGAAGAATTGATAATATAAAAAAAAACATTGCTTGAGCAACGACTGAAAACATTCAGAAGTTTATATAGAGATACACAAAACCCAGCTTTTATTTTGTTATTCCACTTTCAAAATAGACAAGGTAAATACTTAATTGGTTTAGCTAGCAAACCAAATATTTAACTAGCAATCCAAATATTTAGATAAAAATCTACATATTTAGTTTAGTAAGAAAGCTAAATATTTAACTATCCTGTTTATTCCAGAAATCAGAAATTGCGGCTTTTACTCATGCAGAATCTGCATAAAAAAAAGGTTTGAGAATGACTCATTTAAATCAACTCATCATGTTTGTATTATAATGGCCTAGTCAAATTCAACTGTAAATTTGAGTCAACGCTCTAAAACTGGGGCTGCATGATGGAACAGTGATTAGAAACAAGGTGGACTCAAGGCTTAGGGTCTTTCTGCATGAGGCCGGATGTTCTCCCTGTGTATTCATGGGTTAACTCCTGGCGCTCCAGCTTCCTCCCACTGTCCAGAAACACGACGGAAGAAACGCCAAGAGGTATGAGTGTGATTGGCAAGATGAGAAGTGTGACAGCCCTGAGTGCACACAGCAACACTAACTCACTTCCATGAAATTTCGGCTCTAACATTTTAGTTTAAAGCTAGAGGAAGTGAAAGGTCCCTTTAACCTGTCAGAAAACACTCCTGCATACGATCCTGTCGACACAGAAGAATTTGCAACTGTGACAACCAGATGGATCAACGTGTTTTTCTTTTTTTTAAATAAGATTTTGCAGTTTTTGCACATTTGCACATTCTTTGGTCTAACTTTTTTTTTTATTTCTATTCAACTGTCTTGTGGAAAGACATGAATCCCCATAGCAACTAGCACTTCTTCACAGAGTTGTCTTTGAATTATCTTCACATTAAGCAAAGTCCAGCCAGTTAACAAGACCAACAGAAAAATGTTTAGTGAGCTTTAAATTGAGTAACGTTCTGGACTATTGTAATTACATTTTTAAAATGAATGCAGATGAATGTAGTTGTGCCAAATTAATGATATTAATCTGATCATAAGGAACTATTTGACTTCAAGTTTTAGTTTAAAAGTAGCAAGAATGAAACACATCTTGGCAACGCATTATGATTTAAACCGTGTTAGACTCAGTCCAGCTGTATAACTATAACCACAGTTGTGGAATTTATTTCTACTTTTGTGTTTTGTCATAAAAATCAATCTTTATGTCACCATGGAGGAAACTTTGACCATCAACTAGTTGTCAAATGTTTTTTTTTAAAAGATGTTCTTTTTCTGAAATGCTATGTTTTACACCAAATGTAACAAGACAACAAGTTCTACCTTTGTCTCGTCCGTCCACTGAATATTTTCAGGAAGTTTTGTCCCACAAATGCACTGAGTGTGTGCAAACGCGGGTTCCCAACCTGCTGAGAGAAGCGCTGCTGGGTCTGGATCTGATAGTGTTCCTCCGTCGTCACGCGGGAGACGCCGGCCGTGGTCGCCGACGGCAGCGACTCCACTTCCTGGATGGCCTCCATGGAAACGCTTTGGGGGAGAACCCGGAAGAGCGACGTCACGTACATGATGATGCTCTTCTTGTCGGGGTGCGAGACGGCCACATCTACAGAGCACAGAGCGCAAAAAATTACGATTAAAAAAACACTCTAAATGTGACAAATCCTCTTCCTCTCCCCCACATGTTGCTGAGAGCTGTCTAGAAGCTGGCGGAGAGAAAGAATTCATCTGTTAAAAGAGAAATATTAAAGATATTGGAAATTTTTTTGATTGTGACAGGATTTGGAAACCAGTCGGGCTTCGTCCGTCAATCTTATGAAGTTAACATTATTTTGTTAGCAAAAAGGTAAAAGAGTTAGCTTGTGTCGCAGTGCTATGCAAGTTTTGGATTTCTCATTGTAGTGTAGTTTTATTTCCCTGTGACTTTGTGTTTGTTAGTTTTAGTTAGCTTTTGAAGTGCGTTTGCTAAATTTTATTAGTTATAGTTTTAGTCTTTTTTTAATTCAAAAAAGGTCAAAGTATCGTATTGTGATTGTCTATGCATCGATTGGGTAATGTATTCAGTTATTGTTAAGCAACGACTGACTCTGGTGTTTCCTCCCAACTTTTGCTGTCGCCGTTTTGTGGACTAGCGTTAGCGCCTCCAGGAGGAATATGGAGTACTGCAATTTGCCAACAACTGATATGAGCTGCTTGTGTGAGGCCAAAAAATACTCAATTCAAAAGGTTAAGGAGATTCATGAACATGAAAATGAAGGATATTATATCTCTAATTTCTGTATGTTTCAGTTAGTTTTATAAGCGCACAGTGCAGTTCCAGTTTTTATTTATTTCAGTTGGCAAAAATGTTTTCTCAATTTCAGTTTTTGTTATTTCACCAGTTTTATTTAATTATATTAACAACCTAATGGCATTGTAACTAAAAGGATCAGCCTTGATTTTTAAAAAGGACATTATAATTACTATCCTCCTCTGATATGGAACAAACTTCCAGAAAACTGCAAAACTGCTGAAACACAGAGTTCCCACCTGTTTAGGAGCCTTAATTTTATATATATTTGATGACGATTATTCTTGAGGATTTTGGTGATGGACGGTAATGTCTGTTGCCGTTTCATGACTGTTTTTACAGCATGAAACCCCTCTAACTTCTTTTTTGCTGAAATGCGCAACGCAAATAAACTCGACTCCACCAAAGCCATCCCTTGGAATATTTGCTTTAGTCTAAATAAAAAGACAGAATGAAACAAAATTGTTTGTTCGTGTCATAATGAGCAAAAATGCCTTGAGGAAAGCAAACAACTGTGAAGATGGAGCTTAAAAACAATCCGAGCATATGCCCACCGCTGAGCGATCTTACAGGCTGCATAATTTAGACCGTCCTTCAGTCAGTTCCCCCCCCCATTTTTCTCATGATTCACTGCAGGCCATTGTTTAGACTGCTTATTATCTTCCACAGCATTGAGTATGTGTCAGTCAGCCAGCTTGTACTGAGACTTGCAGCCGAATTAAGTCTGAGGAGGGATTTTTTTTATTCCTTTTTTTTTTTTAAAGCAGAAGACTCCAGGTATAAAGGAGCGCTTTCTCAAGAAAAGTGGCAAAGAGCCTGTGGACATGCAAGTCAACCAGGGGTGTAAGTGAAAGAGACAGATCACAGTGTATCTGAGGCAGAGCAGTCAAATGAACACATAATGAGATGGAGATGCCAAAGAAAACAAGACGGATGAAAACAGCGGGACGGAAGAGAAAGAGGAAATGGTTAGTGTTATTCTCTTTATTCCTGCCTGACAGTTTTGATTAACAGAGCAAATTGAACTGGAGGACTCTGGCAAAGATAGATGGCACCGATGTCCTGGTGTGTGTGTGTGTGTGTTTTTTTTCTTTTCACCTCAGTGTTGTGTCCACTTCAAAACAGGCCCCGTGTTTGGTAAAACCGTTTCTTATTTTTTTATTTGATCTTTTCTACCTTTACCGGTGATGGGAGTGGAAGAGTTTGCCGGTTACCTTCGGGGTCCAGGAGTCTCTCGATGCCCAGGTGCTGCTCGGCCTTACTGAAGGCGTGCTCCAGCCTGTCGATCGCCAACGTCTTCTTCTCCACCGCGCTCCAATCGAACAGCTCCGGCCTGGCAAGACGGCAGAGGGAAACGTTTGGGATCGCATGTCGAAATCTGGGTTTTTATATTTTTTAATTTATCTAATTATCACCCCTTGTAAGTGTAGAAAAAAAAACTTAAAATAAACAGCTTGAAAAATCCTACCTTCAATTTCAACACACTGTCAAGTGACGATGTTACCGTCAGTTGTTATAAAAATGCTGCATATGTCAAATGTGACTTAAAAGAAATTTTATTTCATATTTTAACACCTTGAAATTGGGCCTCTGCCTCTTTAAGAAACTCCTGCTCTTTCTGTAACTCCGCCTACAGGAAGTCATCACAACACGGCTCCTCTATTAACCCTTTAACAATGTTTTTACCAGCGTTGCACTGAGAAGTAGCTCCTATAATGAGCTCAGCAGGTTGCCACGGGAGACTAAAGGATTTCTCAAACATGCATGAAAGAATCAAGGCAATACTCCGGGTGTGTTTTTGCTGAGGGAATAATATTATAACATGATGTAAAGCTAAAGAAAAAATAAATTTTATGTAATATTCCGCCTTTAAGATGTTCGGTTAATGAAACAAGAGAAACTTAATTGTAGTAAATTTTGACCTTGCCCCAACTCAAACACGCGGTAAGGATCATTTCTAATCTTAGTTTTGCATTACAAGGGCCTGGGAGATATTCTAGATATAAAGAGACATTCTCAACATTGTTTATTAAAACTCAGCATTTACTTGTCCTCCTTTTATTTCTTCTCCACCCATATACAACGTTTGTGCTCCGACGTCTTTGTTCCTTCTCAGCTCTCTAACACAAACATGTCATTGTACTGCACCTGTGGCTGTGGATGAGGGCGTTGAAGGCCAATCCATCATTCCAGCTACTGGAGAAGTTAACCACATTCACCTGAGGACAGAGACAATATAAAAACTAAAGAGGCGGAGTGTGACTGCGAGCCGTTAAACCCACAGATGAAACTCCGACCCTGAAGCGCAGGGACTCGTTGATGACAGGCAGCGCTTTGAATGCATGAAGTGAAAAGAGGATACAAAGCTTTTAAAATGCTCCGAAAGGCAAAGAGCTGGAAGTCAGAGGGATGTTGATTATGCTCAGTGTGTTACAGTAGCTTTTCAGGCAAATAAAATGCTAAAAATGCTATAAATCCCCCCTTTTTATGTTTTCACAGATAGAATAAATGTTGAGCTGTGCTCTTCTGTGATAAAGTTTAAAACGTTCTTAATACTCAGTCCTGCACTGAATCAGATACTGACTTTAGTACAGTTAGCAGTGAGGTACGGACATATTTTCATAGTCATACTGTACATAACACCAGATAATATGGACTTTAATGACATGCCAAAAAAACAATAGAATGCTTAATTCATTTTGCAACTGGTAGAGCACACCTGTGCCACCCCATTCCTCAGTGGCGCCCAGAGAAAGAGCCACAAAACCCTTATAATGGTAGCACTTTATAAGGTAGAGTTTTTTTTTTTTTGAAATATGTTGATAGTTTCGCTTCATTAGGCTTTAACAGAACATTATAATGGACACTTAATAATGTAATAAAATCGGACTTTGTAAAAATTATGATAAATTACAATAATTTAGCCTAATTATTATAAATAATTATTTACTATTATTTATTACTTGTTACAATAAATAATTGTTTATTATTGTAATAAAATACTTGAATGCATTTTGAATCGTTTTGCGTTGAACGACATTCGTCAATAAAACTTTCAATTCAAAAGGACCAACATCATGTTTTTATCAATGATTAGGATGAACACAGTCATGATCATTTATTACATAATGTGCCACATTGTTACATCATCATCTCTAAAATAAGAGCTACCGCCACATTTTGGAATAATCGTCGCAAAATGCGACAACGTCATCACATAATGCGTCAGAAAGCTTTGCAAAATGCATTCAAGGATCTATTGCATTTTGCATTTAATATTATTTTATTACTTATCGTGGCATTACATTGTTCATATAAAGTGAAAACTGTAGCGTCCAAACTACTGCTTTAAAATAGATATCAGCTTTGTTGTAGATTTCGAGACTTAGCTTAGAGGCGTTGTGTATATTTATGTCTTTTGTGCATTACAGTCCAGAATGGACTCTGCACACGGTTACCTTAACCAACTGCTAGCGAACCACAGACATTAAATTGAAAAAAGGACTCAAAGGAACATAACACACAGCCTCTCTCACAATAACGTTAAGCTTAGTGTGCTGCTGAATTGACGACTGTGTTGATAAAGTCTGTACGGAGTGAATATATATGAACTGAGAGGCTACAAATGAATTGCACGCGAGGCCCAATAAAGCTGTCTAAGTCCAGCTCTATGTAGATTGATGCTGCGTGAAAAGGAGCAGTAAGCTTGCTGCAATAAGGGTTCCTTCAGACGGGATGAGAGGCGGGATCTTCAGGGGGAATAGGGATTTTGTGAGGGAAGGTTGGACATGAACTAAAACTGACACTGAGGGGTTGTTGTGATTTATCATCAGAATATCAGCGGCTGTCATTTTAGCATGGTGGTAACGTGGTGTTGCCTTTACCACTTAGCTGCGTCCTGACAGTTAGCTAAAGCAGTGCCAAACAAGTGCTTTGAATGGGGAGCCGTCATAGCTGGGAGGATTGTGATATAAACCTATGATGTCATAAAAAACCATGAAGTGAAAATCAGTGTTTTCGTGTTTTAGCGCTGGTGTTTTGTTGTGATTGTTGTGGCCTGAGACGACTGATGTTGTGACACTTTTTCAACAACAACAACAAAAAAAGTTGCAGTCTAAGTAGCAAATTTTTTAAGTTTTATTTTGGTCTTACGAGAAAGTCAAAATTGCTTTATAAGTACAATGTCGATAACTTTGACTTTATTGATATTATGTCCATTTATTTTGAATCTGATTTAAAATGCACAAGAAAAATTGTATTTGGGAGAGGGTTAGTTTAGCGTTATGACTTGCAGGATCCACTAAGGGGACTTGTGTGCTCTTTTCCCACTTTCAATACAACACGGTAAGTGGAAGAGTAATAATAATTTTCAGTGCTGTAATAATTTCTCTTACTATTTTCCCTGTTTTAAGGGCTAAGAATAGCACTCTAAAAAAGTTACCGTACCTGATGAAATGTGCAAATTCACTGTGCGGTTCGTTCGTAAAGCTACATTTGTAGCTTTGCAAACATCAGCTGTGTTAAAAGTGGAAAGTAGATGTTGCGGAGAAGTTGCGAAGACCGGGGAAAATTGCAAACGATGAGCAAGTTGTGTCAATGGTTGCAAATAGTCAGAACTTTCCAACTTCCTCAAGGAGGGACTGGAAATTTACTTTATTTGCTTTCCAGAAGCAAATAAAGTAGAAAAATCTAATCCCTTTTTTCCCAGGGATCTTAGCAAAAAACAGCAAACATTTTGCTTTTATCTTTTCTTTATGAGCAATAAATCTTTTTGAAATAAACAATTTTGATTTTCACATTTACTAAAGTAGCTTGGATTATACCATTCTCTTCTCAAGTAGGATCTTTGCACACAGCAAATTCTGAAAGAAAATGTAATTTGTCACAGCGTTTCAAACCTACGACTGAAACGCGAAGCATCATACCTGAGGGTATTGCCGTGTGTTCTGACGAACCCAGCTCAGCAGAATCTTCTCACTGTTGGTCTGCTGTAGGCCCGCCATCACATCCTTCATCACATCCTTCACCTGAACACACAAAGAGAAGAGGCAGGTGGAAAAACCTGACCAACCCAGAAAACTGAAATGATTTCCAGGCCCAGAGGAACTAAACACGTTTCATTGTTTAGAGTGGAAACCTCTCCGCCCAGCTGAGTTTCTCTCCTCACACTGAGTTTTAAAAAAGTTCCCCGTTTGAAAAACGTATTCTTAAAAACAACAGTAGGTCCCTTAAATAAACACCAACACTGTCTGAGCGGGTTGGTTGCGGTCCGTCTGTGGGACATTTTGCATATTCCCACAGCCGTATCTCCGCCAAGCAGCGCGGGCTCAGGTAAAGCACAAAGCTAAAGGACACTTCTATAGGCAGAAATCCTCGCGGCGGACCGTGTTTACATACCTTTTTATCCCCACAGGGAGGATTTCTGGCAGGTGTGAGTGACACTTGTTTGAACTTGTGTGGAAAACAAAGAATCGTGCTTTTCTCTTTACCTGCCCAGATGGGTAATGGGCTTTGAAAAAAAATGCAATCTCGACATTTCTTCCATCTAAAACCCACAAACGCAAAGAGAGAGGATCTGTAGCGCCAGCGCTGATGTCTTTCACTTCCACATTAACTTTCCTGTCTTCACGCGTTATGTACTGCGGATTGTTTGCCGGGATGAATAAAACTGCAAACATTTTCTGTAAGCAAAAACGGAAGAGATTGTTTTTCATTTAGCTTTTGCAGAGCATAACCTTGCCCCTTGAATGTTCCTACAATTTGCTGCAATGTTGAGCTTTGGTGTATTTTATCAGGCTTTATTTGACAATAGTGGAAGATAAAGAACACGTGGTTTTAAAAACTTATTAAAAACAAAAAAGTTAAACGTGGTAGTGGCAGCATCATGCTGTTGGTAGCAGAAAATCTGAATTACTTGAATATTGCAATTCAATTTTAATCTGATTGGTAGTTTGTGTGGGCAGGACCTTGTTACACTGTCTTGCTGCATGTTTACCAGGTGTGAGTCGTTAGCATCTAATTAGCGCCTAATTAGCACCTAATTATGTTTTGTTTTTGTTTTTTTTAAATGCTTAGTGTTTGAGCTGGGTGTTGTTGAGGTAGAAAATTTTGTTGTTATCATTTAGATGAGCTTTTGCCCTCTACCTCAACCTGACCCAATTATTATTTTGTTTCCCAAATGGCAACTTATGATGCACATAGTAACGAAGTGTGTCCAGTTTCTTTATATGTTTGCACCTGAGAACATTAGCATCATGCTAGCGATTATCGGCGCACATAGCAACAGTCCTGCCAGCAAGGAATCAATTCTCCAAGCGATTACAGAAGACAGATCTGTGCAAATCTGCACACATTAGAAAGAAGGCCATCTTTTTTATAACAATCATTTCCAAACTTATACATTACGACTCGTGTCTTTGACTAATACCAGTCAGCAGAAATGTACTGTGAAATATAATAGAAAGTGAGTGTGACGAAATATATTAATGTATGATACACCATAAAAACCATTATACAAGAATTTATCAAGAGATAAATTGTTGGTAACAGGATTCATTATTTATATTACACGCAGACACACAGGGAAGTAGATCATTGTTAGGTTTTCCTTAAAGAATGTGGCTGGTCGAGGAGAAAGGGACTCATTAGGAAATGGGTCACTGCATATATTTCTGCTATAATTAGAGGGGAGCTTTGACAAGGCAGCTGGATGCAAATTAAAAGAGAGCCACACTGACATAGTGACACCAAGAAATCCGTACCTACAAACAGAAACTAACAGGCGGAAATATGTCACTGAAGACACACATTGAACAAAACCTCTGGAACGTCCACTGATGGACAATTACAATCACTATACATGATCCAGATTTGGAGACAATATCAACTCCAACATGTTTATTAGAACATAGTTATCCAATGCTAAATGACAGTAAAGTCTGTGTTGGACGCTTGTCTAAGAGCCGTAGATATAAGGTATCAAAGAAGGGACACGAGAGGAGGAGAAGCTAAACGACATGTTATTGACCAAACTTTGTTTACGGAAGGGAAAATCAAGACGAGAACAGGCCCACTCAAGGCTAACACCCGTCAATACGGGAAGAGAAAAGTGTCGATATGCGTGTCCCGCAGCACCAGCTCCATTCCCAATAAATCTGACAACTTGCTTCCTCTGAAACAACAACCAGAGTCACAGTGCCAGGCGTCCAACAGAGACTGCACTATAAATACTTTCTGTATCATGTCTGGATGTGGCTGAACAAATTCTAGCAATTGCAGATTAACAAGGATGTTTAGCTGTGAACATAGCTAAGACCTCTGAGGCTTTAGCGATAAAGACTGGTGTTCCTCAAGGCTCAGTGGAAGGGCCACTTCTTTCTGCTATTTATCTCAGTAGTTTATGAGGTAGAAACTTCCAATTAAGTGATGAGGTTCCTTGTGTGTGGCAAAGAAAAGACTCCCCACATAGCATGATGATACCAACGCCATATCAGGGTGATTTGCACCATTAGTTTCTTGGTGACCAGAACACCTGCCTCCAGATGTTTTTTTTTAATTGTTAAAACCGCTCTTAATGCTTAAAAACAACACTAAAATTGATTACGACATCACCTAACAGATCTGAGGCACTGGGAAACAAAGCAGTAGTATCAAAGTCTCATTGTGATGCGACAAATGTAGTCCAGTGAAATCAAAGTTAGAGTTAACAGAATTGATCAAGCAAAAAACAAGACATTTGATGTTCAGAACCGTTTTAAATATCTTTGGAACAACGTTTCATAAAGAGACTACAAGGATGTTATCAACTACAAAGTCGGGCTAAATGCTGAGAATGAAGTTCATGCCGCCAACGCGTGTGCCCTGCAGTTCATCAGATACCCCAATGGTATCATAGGCAGGCCAAAAGAGCAGGCGGAGGCAGCTGATGATTCAGATTGGTGCAGTACACCAAGCATAAGGAGCAAGGCAAAGAATTCATGAGCATCAGATCCATTATCCATGATGAGACAGGAAAGATCCAAGACGATGTCCCCTAGCGATCAATCGCTAAGTCAACGCTTCAGGCAATGGAAAAGCAAAGAAAAAGAACCCAGAATACAAGAAATTGCATATATATAAAAAAAGGTAAGTGCAAAGCAACAAAATGTCTACAGCAGAGGATGACAAATGGATGAAGTCTCAAGAGAATATAAGACCGACTTCACTGGGAACCCCTCTGTCAAAATGCTCCAATGTCTGACAATTTCTGTCAGTTATTTGACATGAAATAATGTTAAAGGAATACTAAAGAGAGAAGTTCTTAAAATAACACTATAAAACCATCTAAGTTCTAACATTTCACACTTCTTATCAGACGCATCTACATTGCTTTATGTTTCACAGACAGCTTACGTCATCAGAGGGGAGCATTTAAATTGCAGTCTGCAGCTGTATTTTGCAGATGTGTCTGTTTATGGAAAATATAGGAAAGATGCAAACAGCCTTGAGTCGCTGTTCAAAAGAATTCACAGTAGAAACAACATGACAGAGATCAATATTTGAGGTTTGATTTTATCTTCCTCCACATTCATAAACGTGACAAGTTCAAACAACTTTTTTTTTTTTTTGTGGCACAAACAACAGTTACATGGTCTTGAACTTTTTCCGATTTTTTCAAATTACAAACATGTTCGTGTGATAAACCAGCAAAAAGTTAAAAAAAAATATTTCATTGCTTTCAAGGTTTTTACGAGAAAAAGAAACATGGAAAATCTGAAAAGTGTGGTGTGAATTTGTTTTTGAACATCAATTACAATTAATGCAAAAATAGATTATTCGCAATCTCGTTCAAGCTTAGATTCCAGTTTTGCCATACATTCCTAATTGGTTTTAGGTTTAGACTTTGACTGGGCCATTCTAAAACACCAACATACTTTGGTCCTCCATGTTTTACGTACTAAAGGACTCAAAAGGAGGAATAATTAACTAAAACTTAAAACTGGGCTCCCCAGAACTGTCTTTCAAAATAAATAAATAAAACAAAATTTTACAAATATTTGGTACCATTTTTTGGTCTGGCTCATAAAATCCATTCAGGTCCGTAGTTGCAACTTGACATCATCTGAAAAACTTCATCATATTATGAAAGGCATTGTACTGCACTAAAACAAACAAAAAAAAAACAAAGGTCAAGATGAATTCAAAATTTCTACTCCAACTATAGTTCGCCCTGCCATGTAAGGTGACAACTTGCACATTTAGAAAGGATGAAGTTAGAAACCATATGGCGAAGTTTCCCTTATGGAATCAGTATGCATTTGCTGTCACTAAGAGAAAATGTTTCATATTTCACTTTTTCTCGTTGCAGCACTCTGACGTCTTTGCGCTTCTCGCAACATGACTACCGACTGACAGGCGCGACATCTAAAGCACTCGGTTCAAATATGACAGACAAAGCGATCCTAACGTGCACCAAAAAGGGCCGTGTAGCATTTGCTTAACATAATGTGAAGCAAATGTGAGCAATTTGATGGAGTGAGTTTATGTTTCAGACACGAAAACCGCCTGTTTGAGTGAAAATTGGAAAGTTCTTTGTATTCCTTTTTATAACCGCCTTTGAAACGTGGCACGCTGAAACAAATGTTCACTGTAACTTACACACAGACACACACGCCAACACACCTGCCAGTGGAGAATAATGCTCCAGATGAGCCCGAGAATCAGTTTGTGATTCCCATCAACGATGTCTGCCGCTCCAATATTCACCAAATCAACCTGCAGAGAGGCAGCAGAGACACAAAAATCTCGTGACTGCTTTGTTTTCGCAACAGCCAAACTGCTTTCCTTACCTTCTCTCCTTCTTGTTTTTCTCTCACTCCATTAAGAAGGGGTTTGTGGAGTCAAGTTATATCACAAACACTTAAAGTTTATCATCAAGAGTGGTGGACATAAGCGTTAAAGGGGCAGTATTATGCGTTTCCAGCCACATAGTATCATTTTATAGCACAATCAAGTGACTGTTAGCTTCAGTTGTAATAAAAATGCTCTATAAAGATCTTTTAAGACTTGAAAGAAATCTGACTTTGAAATTTAACATGTTAAAATTGGGCCTGTGTCTCTTTAAGAAGCTCCTGCCCTTTCTGAAACGCCGCCTCCAGGTAGTCATCACAACATGGCTCCTCTATTAAACCTTAAACAACATTTTTATCCTTGTTTCTTTGAGAAGTAGCTCGTATAATGAGCTCAGCTGATGAACGGTTGCCACGGGAGATTAAAGGATTTCTCAAACATGCTTGGATGATGATGCAGTAACATTTTAACATGATGTAAAGCTCAAAAAAGTCAATTTTACATAATACTGCCTCTTTAAAACACCTTCATTGCTATTTTGGCGCCTTTAGTCTGACAAATGTTTCAGTTTTTCTTTAGATATCTTTGGAAAATTCAAACAACCAATAAGAAACATCAATGAGGAAAAGCTAGGCCTGTTGCCAACATAAGGTAGTAAGTTTGTAACTCAGAATGTGACATTTGAACTTTTAAGTCTCTCTTCAGTGTTTAAAGTGTTATTTTGATGGCTTGAAGGCCTGCGTATCATCTTTTTCAAAAAAGTTTCTTTAAAAAAAGTAAAAAGAACCTACATTTTGTCTTTGTCAATATTACCCGTTTCCTCAGGACTTTTCTGAGAAACTCCTGAGGAACTGTGTGTTCTTATCACCCAATAGGGACTTATCCAACGTTCAAACCACAGAAGGAAACGACACAGAAACCTCAGAAGAAGACAAAAGTGCGACTTCCTTCTTTATGAAATGTAAACAAAAACGGAATGGTGTCAGATATTAGCGATTGTAGGATTTCTCCTTTGTCTTTGGTAAAAGACCAAGAGCCATTTCTCCTGCTAGTGCTAGACTAGCGTTTGTTTTGGCTGCATTTACCCAGAATGCCCTGCTCTGTCGTCTGCTTCCTGCTTTTGGTAAATCATCACACACTACAGATTTTTGACCCCGCAAAACTACTTTCAGAACTCCCACAAATATTACATCAAAACAAGATATGTACACAACATTTTTTGACTGTTTGCTCAGTGTGCCGTCTGTCGTCGGGTTTATGAGTTTCTTATGGTTTTCTGTCAAATTACTTTAGTGTCCGTCTGTACACACCCAAACTGTGATTTAGTGTGTTGTAGTGTGTGTATACTCACATTGTTCTTCTGCAAGATCTGCAGAGCACGGTTGACATTGTTAAGTGAGTGAACACGGCTAGTCCCTTTCTCCAGTCTCACCTACACACACACACGCACACACACAGGAAGCAGGCAGAGAATATTAATGAGGAATAACCACACCTTGCTCAGAGCATTTATAAGCACTACAAAAAGCCAAGTTATAATAAATGAGTGGCGTCCTTGCATGTGTGTGTGGATACCGAAACAAAATCAGATCAACTGTAAATCAATCTGCTTTTTTTTTTTCCCCCAAAAGTTAAAGTACAGGAAGTGGTGCTGGACAGAGTTTGAGTTCTTACCGAAATGTCATTCTTTCCAACTCTGACCACAAACCACTAATATTTTATCTTTTTCTTTACTGAAACGTCTGGATGAGTGATCGATGTGTTCCTGGAGTAATTTTGGTAGACCTGTCACTCCTTCCACCAATGTTTATGTTTGTTTTTTTTTTTTACATTTGTGGATAATGGCTCCCACAGTGGCTCACTAGAATTTCAAATCAGTGACACTGCTTTTTTAAAACTCGTCAGGTCGGGGTATGATGTGTTGCTTTTAGAGATCTTGTCTACTTCACGTAGTCACACAGGTTATGTTTTGGACATTTCTTGTGTCTACAAATTTGGAAGTGGTTGGGCATTAATATAGAGAATGAAGCTAAACTTTCAAAACGATGTAGATAAATCCATGATTTACCCTTTTCCTCACAGAGTCAGAGGATTGGATAACTTTTTCTCCTGAATAAAGGAAACCCACATTTGAGGATCTAAAGCGTTTAAGTGCGACAAAAAAGAAAAAACAGAAGGAACTCCAACTAAATAAAACAACGTTTTAAGATACAATGCAGTACAGTTTTGCGTTCTCTTTAGCCAACAACCTTCGTTTCGACAGACAGCATAGAGTGGAAACCACCCAACATAACAGTACATGCAGATGGAAAATGATAAATTGTTTTAGCTTTTTTTTTATGCCATTGGATTAGAAAATGTCTCAAAATTTGGCCTTTAGCAAAAGTCTGCTTTTAGACTAAGAGCTGTGTGAGTGCTGTGGGTAGGCAGGGTGCCCGGATGTGCTGCTCCATTTCATTTATTGCGGTAAAAGAAAGAGTGGGAGTGTGTGTCCTTACTAGCTCATGTCCTATGAGGCCCTCCAGCAGCTCCAGCAGGCGTCGTCCATCACACAGATCTGAGAACAGATCCTCCACAGGTGGCTTTCCTGTCTGAAACACAGAGACGGAGCTGACCTTTAACAGAATGCACTAAAACTCAACGAGAACAGCAAAACATGAGCACCGTTCTTTAACATTGTTCCCAACCAGGAAGAAAGCAATTTCTTCGTAGTGGTGAATCAGAACCAGAACTATTGGCTGACAAATGAGGAAAAACAAAGGCTCGAATGACTCCTGCAGAGATGCTGCAGGGAACTTGCTAATTTCACAGAAAAGGCCAGAGGTTCAGCCTCCAAAGTGGCAGAAAACAACACGCAGGACACATTTCTCGAGTAATAACAACGCGGCCTGGTGTTAAATGTGAAGATAACAATTTTATACCCGGGGGGGTTGTTCTTTATCTGCGCTGACAAGTCTGGCCTTACAAACTAGGAGTTGATTCACACCAGAACACGCTGCAGGCTGAATACACTACGAGTTCCCCCTCTTAGAACGAAATCAGAGGACCTGAAAAACTGATTCAGTAGATAAAATGTGGATTTTTTTAATATGTAATATGTTTGATAAATGCACTGCAAGTTGAAAAGCAGCAAATACAATTCAAGATATACTTGTGTTATTTTCGACAAAGACAAAGGTTGTACATTATTACATTCTCTCAGAGTTTTGATGGCGACTCGTTCATTTTAATTGTTTTATACTGTTGTCTTCAATTGTACAGTGTCCACGAGTGACCTGAAATTATGTTATTATTAACTTGCTTAATTAAACAGTGAGTTTAAATACACGCATGTCTTTAATTCATTGGAATGACTAGATGTCTGGAACCATTTCTTATTGACACAAAGTCAGTAAGAAAAGACAGACGGAGGCTAGACGACAAACCGAGCTGAATCAAAAACAACCTGCACCGTTCCAGCTGTGGTCAGTGGTTTTGGTCATAGTGAGCGCTCCCATGTTATACCTCACAGATCAATACACAAAGAAAGCATATTACACTTAAAGTATAGAAATAAAAGTTAAAGTCTCACATCGTGTTGAAGGCTAAGGCGGAAAAGCAGATTTTCAAAACAATCTGACATTGTTCGCTGCAGTATGTAACTGTCATAAAAATGTTTTTTTTTTTTTTTTTTAACATATTTGCTGAAACCCTCACTAAGCCGCGATGGCATGAGACAGATAATTGTGAAAAATTAACCATTACTGTCATCTGCAGAAATACACAGTGGACAGAAACAGCCAATCAGAACCAGGAGGAGGGTCTTAGTGCTGCCAATCACCAAAAAATAAAATAACATTATAGAGAACACAGTAATACAGACATTTCTCTCTAGGTGTTATTTATAGAACAAATCTATTAGATTTTTTTGGTGATAATATCACACCAACCTGTCACCTGTTGACCTCTGTAGATGGATACCGGCCGCCCTCCAAGATACCCCAGCACCATTTCTTCTGGGTGATTAATATTCTGTCGGTGAGTAACTAAAGATCCATTCCCCATTCTGCACATAGAGAACTATAAAGTATGTCTTTTGTCCTTTAAGTGACAGCCTCCCTGTAATTTTGCTCCCTGAGGATGAAAACAGATTATCAAGTGTCCCAAGTGCAAAATGAAAGCTCCTATAACTACAAGTCCTGGGGGATCTAATAGTCTTTCGAAACCTGAGAGCACTTATAACTCAAGCATTAATAAAACTGTGCATTGGTGAAGCGGGGGGAGACTGAAACAATCCTCGACTTAACTCTATCCCCAGCAGAATGTGCTTTAGTATGGATTTTACCTGAAATATAAACACATATTTGCTGTTGAGTTATGTAAACCTTATGGCACTCCTCAAAGGTTATAATACAGCTGAATTAACAGCATTTTAAATTATCTGTAATCAGTGCACGTTACTCCTACTCATGTTTACCAATGTCAAAAATGTAATAAAATGTTTTTTGTTTTTTTTTGTATGTTTCACAATTTAAACACCTCTGCTTAACAGAACCCGTTTTAAGCACATGAATGCTTTTTGTGAACAACTTGGAGTTGCAGTCCACAGAAAAATCATCAAAAAGAGGAATCTGAGCAGGAGGCATTTTGAATTTTAACCAGCAGCTACCAGCTTCAGCGTCATTACCCGCTAACCGCTACCAACCATTAGCCATCTGCAGTATGTTTACATTTTCGTTTCTTTGTTTACTTGTGTAGGGGCATTCATAACCCAAGTTAAACTGCAGTGTTGGTCACAGACAGATGTGAGAGCTGGTTCATATCTCATCTTTCCCACTGAAATAGTTAGTTGTTTTTTTTTTTACCACAGCCAAAATGTGGCCACATACAAGGTCTAGATTTATTTTTTTGGCATCTCCTTCAATTGTTTTGCAACAGAGGGTTTTTGACCCACCTGACTGTCGACAGAACAGGAAAATATAAAAAACTTTTCCCTTTATTACCTCTATTGAAGCATGTCAAACATGGACACAAGGCTTTAGGCTTTCACAAATCTTTTATCTTTTCGTTTGGAAAAGGTAAGAGTCATTCATAACGGTCTGAACTGAACTACATTACAATTCACAAGGTAAATCAAATCATCTTTGTTGCAGAAACTATACACACACTTTCCTTGTCCTATATTTACCTACTACAACTAAATGTGTAACTCTTAGCCTAAAGCGAATCATGCTCCATTGAAACCCTAAAACTAGGGTAATCTTTCAAAAACCGGCTATAGTTTCCAAAGCAACGGAGGTCATTGTATGGATCACACACTCATTTGCCATCCAATGCCTATTTTGTTGTCTTCACAAGTAAAGTAAAAGGTTCAAAGTCAAACCTTTTATTCTGTAGAACAACTAAATCCAGGTTTGACTCGTCTGTTGCAGTTTTCATGAACGTCTCAATCTGAAACTCAAAGTTAATGACACGTGAGGTTTCCATCGATAAAACTAAGGTTTTATGAATCTCAAGTTGAATGACTAGTCAAGTTATTCCACATTTTGAACTAGGAATGCAATAGGAAACTTTTTTCTTTATTTCTGAGCGCCCCCCTGATCGTTATCACCCGCTGCAGTGAGCCCTTTCATCCGTATCAAAAACTGCTTTGGATGGTAATTCACACTCCATCCTAACTGCAGATCCTCTAATCTTGACACCTGTCAGGTTTTTGCATCGTCATAATGACAGAAAGCAGACAAGCATGCACATTCAACCCACTTCTCCCAATGTCAGAAAAATCCTTAGCGAGAAATCTCAAGTGTTTTATTTTGGGGGATTTAACTTGTAAAGCATATCTGCCATTAAACAGGGAACAGATGGATTACAGAGCGAAAAAGGTTAAGGTGCACCTCGAACAAATACTTTGTTTTTATTTCTATTGCATGTTCGGCTGCTCCTGCAGGCTCAGACACCCTACATCTGATTACCACCGCTGCTGCATATAACCTCTTAAACCTCGTAAGTATAGCTACAGTGTGTGGTTTTCTGACAATCATCACCCACACTCAGCAGCAGCCTGAGTTCGGCTGCCAGCCACATAATTTCCAGAGCAAATCCAAACCTCATGTGACATCTTTTCTGTTTTTATTTATTTATTTTTTACTATGCTGTTAGAAATGTCAAAATCTTATGTCTGGAGGTACTCAGGCACCACGTGAGATTTACTGGCTGTTTGAGAACCACAGGAGTAATTAAGAACAGCATCTAATTGGTCAATTTGCGTCATCCTGAGTATATTCATTAAAAAGCCCCCATCCTTCCTGTTTTGTAGTGGTTCACTCCTGTTCAGTCATAACAGGGCTGGTTAGTAACTTTTGTTATCTATTTTGCTTTATATTTAAAATTCCGAATTGCACTTTGAGAAATCTTTGAAAAGAAATGAGGGTTTTTTTTTTTGGTTTTTTTTCCACATGTTTGACCAAAGTAGTCAATCTATTGCCATCGATTTCAGTTTTTTCATCTTTTATTTTACATCGGCTGTTACACTAATTGCACTGACAGGGCAAATTAAAGTTGCTCAGCCAGTGCAATTCAGTACATTTAAGAAAAAATACTGCATTAAGTCAATTCGGCTTTTAATCTTTTTCTGTGCTGAACGACAAAATTTGTGGTTTTCAAGCTTTCTGCAACTGAAGAGCTGAATAGTGTGGAGTGCATTTGTGTCCACAAAATCTGGTTGTGTGCGGTTCAGGTCAGGCTATGGCCTCCAACATGTTTTATTTTTCCTTTTTCATGCTTTTTCAGGACACTTCATGACACACACCATGCTGCCACTAGAGGTCGACGAATGCCCCAGGCAGCCAATATTTTGGCCCGTTTAATTTTATATGGAAAAAAAAATTAATTGTCTAATATACAAATCAAACAAAAGAGGTAGAACTACATCAAAATACACTGATTATTTGTGGTTAAATTGAGGCTTGTGTAATATTTGTTATTGTCTCAGTTGTATCTTTTAAATGAAAAAGCAATGTTGGCTTAAAAAACTGGCAGTACATATCGATTACAGGTTGGACTGATGTCAAAGTAATCGGTATCAAACTTAAAAAAACTTAAATGTTGTTCCCCCCCATCATGCTTCACCATGACGACGTCGTCGTCAGGGCGATGTAAAGGTCAGTGTTGAGTCACACAGGTCTCATCCGACCACAACACTTTCGTCTGACTTTGAAGAATGCCTGAGTAATAAGATATTACGCATTTAAATGAATGTTGAATACATCCAATTTAACAGAACATTGAGCAAACACTGAAAAATCTTTATGGGCTTTTCGCTCTTTTATTTGCGAATCTGCACATTCAGCCGTTTATAAAGTTGGAGACACATTCTCATCAGATGTCATTAGCTCAAAATAAAAGTACTTAAGGGAAAATCTGAAAATTGCAAATATAAGAAGTAAAATAAAATAACGACCAGCCTGTTTACAAAACACCACTCCAACTCAGAGGCCAAATCGGTATCGTTAGTATGCCGTCCATCCTCCACGTCAGATAAAACCTTGCGGCAAGCAAAAGAAAAATAAATGGAAAGCAGTGATATAAAGAAGGGAGAAAAAAAAACAAAAAAAAAACAACCCTGCTTTTGTAATTGAATTTTCCAGCAGAACATCATGGATAACCGAACTCTAAATTACAAAGAGAAAAAAAAACAAATGAGATGCTACCTGTGCAATGTCATCGGAGGACAAATAAAGAATGCACAACACCCTCCCTTCCACAAATCAGTGGGTTTCACTTCCATGGCAGCAAACGGAGGTTTGTAACAGATGCAGACAATGGCTGCCTTTCTGTTGGTCACAGGGGACGCTCGTTGTTTGTCTAAACTATTGACCGACTCCTGGAGGACTGGCATTTTAGAAACTGAATTCCGATGACTCGCGAGCCGATAAAAATCTATTTAGCACAAGTGCAAACACAATTCATACTTGAATTATTTAACGCAAGGAAGAGAGAGAAACTTTGAAAACGTTGCTATTCTCGCCTCTTTGCTGGAGATGAACAAAAACAGTGGAAAAAACGAGAACAAAATGATCGCTGAGCTACTTTATGCCCAAAATGTTTCTAAATTATATATTGTTTTTTGTCCATTGTGCACCCATGCAGTAATTTTGTGTTGTGACATAAAATTTTATTGATATATGCAGCAAATGATATTAGCGTTCATAACTCGGCCAGTTTTACTGGTCGACACAAATCTAATCCATATCATTACTTCAACTCCATTCATCAGATGAATCAATTTAATATAAAGGAATGAATTAAGCGCTTCCACAAGGTTAAGAGCTGAATTAATATTCAGGAAAAGATTTCTTACATCTTGGAAACATTTTACAGTGGGTCTGTCTGCTCACTGTTTACTGGGAACGGATTCATCAAAACATTAATGCTCTTTTGCTGGGGGGAACTAAAAATGTTACCAAAAATCTGACTTAAATGTCAGAAGGAAATGTACTTTTTGGTCCAATTTAGACTTTTATGACACATTAACTTATTAGATTAAAGGAGGAAAAGAACATGGAGTTTCATTGTAACAAAGCTTCAGGAAATTTGACAAAGGGTTAATCGTGATGAATTGATCATTGAAAGAATAGCCAACTGATTTCACAATCGATTGATCGTTAAAATTATCGCCATACAAATTTATTGACAAATTTTCACTTTTTACAATACAACTGTGTTGAGTGTAACAGCTTTACAAGCTGTACACCGACTACTTCACGTTTGTAAATAAATGAAATTATATTTCCTCATGGGACAATGACAATGTGAGGGGTAGTTTTTCTTTTAGATACTGTGTACATATATATCTACACTAGTCAGAAGTTTCACTTCCAGAATATTGTTTATTCATAAGGATTCCTCTATAGTTTTCAAAATGAGTTCAACTTATTCAACCCTTGTGTGAAACTGACATGATGGATGAGAAACGCATCTTAATAATCCAGCAATATTCCAAACAGCTTCAATAAAAACACACCCAGCTGCTTCTGATTTATTCGTTTCTCTATGTCCTTTGAAAGATTTCTGATGACAGCTCTTGTCCCTTAAATGACTTTGCTTTCCAGTCTGCATTGTTTTTCTCATGATTTTTTTTTAATTTTTATTATTTATAGCCATATTACTCGAAAGGTTTCAAGAAAAAGAGCAAAGCTTCTAAAGCTTAGGGTGGAATCTTTTGTTTTTGACCTTAGTGCAAAAATGGGGAAAAAAACTTTCTAGATTCCCGTATGAGGCAAGTTCACACAGTTATGATAAATACTCAGAGAAAGAAAGAAGTGACCACACAGTTAAGATTTGACTAGATTGATTTGCGATGAAGTCCTGTGACTATACTGTAATGACTGCAAGATATGGGTTGTGTAGCTATATAAAACATCAGAGGCCTGAATAGGAGTGGCAACCTGCCTGGTTAACCATAAAGTCTGTGACATCAATTCTACCCTCTTTACTTGCTGCCTGGTCTTGGAATAGACCATACAGATGGTTGCCTAAAGTTTCTGCTGGTGTAAACTGAACTGCGGCGACAAACAATTAAAAACAAAAACGGATCCTAAATATCTTTATGCCACCTGGCAGACCCATTATTATTCGTCTGCTTCCTGTTCCTGCCACCAAATACAAAAATGTTTTATTATTTTAACTTTCATTTCAAGCTTAAACAGAACATGAGCCTCTGCTTATTCTTTCTGTCAAATTATTTCCACAATTTTCACCTTTTACAAGGAAACATCTGCCAAGGGGGGGAGAAAATGGGAACACTGTATCCCTGCTTGAATGACTGGAAAGGACAAAACACTCGAGATGAAGCTTTTTTACCTTCTCTCTTATCTTCAGCATATTTCACAAAGTAGTGACCGTCGTGTGCTGAACTTTACCAGAATATGACAAAGTAAAGAACATATTTTTTTGTCCTATTTAAATTATAGGACCTTGTCTCCATCGCTGGCTCTGAATGTTTCAAAGGAATATCTCAGTTATTTCTACTTAATGGGTAAAGAATATGTTGTAGCTCTGCTTTTGTTTTACACAGTTTGATTCTCTCTAAAGCCTTAGCATGACATTCTTGATTTTAAAGCTGAACCTTCCACGCTTATTCCTCTCCTTCTTATATAATTTCAATTAGAATTGCATTGTAATTATTTCCTTTGTCATCGGTCGGCTGTTCCAAACAGGACGCATTTCACACCGGTGAAGTAAAACGCATACGTAATGAGGCAAGCTATCAGAAATGAGACGAGGGGAACTGATGCGCAATGAATGTCAACAACGGCAACTGTTCAATAAAACAAGATGCGACCTCAGATAATCACCGGGGTGAGCGGCGCTGCAGGTTGATATCAGCAATCAGCATCAGGAAGCAGGAACCAATGAGATTCATCAGCATCGTTCGTCTCGTGGCTGCAGCAGTAAACTTTAACGAGCACGAGGGCCAATCACTCATTTTTCCAGTCTGAAATTATGCTAACTGTTCACTT
>CAEGAE010080289.1:0-43475 GCA_903067095.1 Girardinus metallicus | reverse complement strand
CACTTCTCGGCATCGAGCCGCACGTTTTGATACCACTTTTGTGGGGGTGCACGCAGCGGTACGAGCCGCATTAACGGTAACGGAAGAAAAATAAAGATATAAAGAGACATTCTATTGGGTGTAGAATAATAGGTGCCTGCCATGCAATGCATGGAGGCAGTGTCTGACTTGTTTTACAAGTCAGACACTGCCTCCATGCATTGCTATGGGCAGGCCCCAATTATAAATAACAGATTTGTGTTGCAAATTTCCAAACTACTGCTCGTCATTGTTGCTTATGGTGATTTAACTACTTTCCCATCTGTTGGTCACTGAGGGGGGAAAAGACAACATTCAATATCAATAATAGAACAAATTCAATACTGTATCAGTGCAGACGTCCTACTCATACAAAGCTTAAGGCCGTTGTGTGTTTATTTTATGGCAGTTTTGGAACCAGCGTCTTCCACCAGACTTAAATTATTTTTCGGGTTATTTGTTTTTAGCTTTCTGACTGTGATGTTATTGGTTGTGTGTTTGTTTTTGGGTTTTTTTTGTATTGGAAAATGTATCTTAGAACTGGAGTCTTATTTGAAACTGTGGTAAGTATCAACATTCTCCAATACAGAAAAAGAGTGATTTATTTATGTAAGTTAAATAAATAAGCTTTTCTTTTTTGCTTTTGCTCAGTAAATTAGAATTTAATATTAGAATATCTCATTGAATATTGTGGTCTTGAAACTGACATTATTACACCTTTTTATGTATATATTTATTTTATAAGTGACCAAAGTCCACATAACAGGAATCTGTAACATGATCTACTTCTTTAATCTCCAACAGAAAAGCAACAGTTGTTCTTACTGCTGTTTCTCCTAGTTTTCTTTAGTATTTATTCGTTTTGTAGAGGTGTACCAATTGCAGATTTTTGGCCAATGACCTTTTTTTTTTCTTTCTTTCTTTTTCTATTTTTAAAGCCTGACTTACCGATTTCAATTTTGGCAGTGCAGATTTACTTTTTTTTCTTTCTTGTCAGAAAGCCTAGCCAAGATGGCAACAGCAGGGTGACTATCGTTAACCAAACACATGCAGACCTGTCAGTCAGTCTTCTCTCTCTGTCAGGGGAAACAGTGGCTGATTCTCAGATCAGCTTGCTGGATAAGATCGGTTTGTCATGAGAGGATCGACCGACCGCTGATCTCCCAAAATGAAAAGGATGTGTCAGAGCGCCCGAGTTATTTTGATGAACAAATGTGCCACTTGTAGTTTGCTGACTGTGGTTTCAAAACATCACTAATATATTAAGAGCAGTGGTGACGCTTCTTAAACTTCCACATACCGTAGATGTATTTATTTGTGACCATAAGTATTTCTCTGGACATTCCTAGGCTCTCTTTAAAAGGAACTGAAACCAAAGAAATGAAAATGATGAAAATGCTTTCTGATTTTGAAACCAATTTCAAAATTGGTTCCACCAATTTTGAAACCAATTTAACCCACAGAGATTGGGATGTTGCATATCTGTCCAGTTGTCCTTCTGTACCTCCTCTGTCCCTCTGTGTCCTCCTGCTCGTTTCCAGTGGTCCATTACTGTGTTTCCCTCCTCCGCAGGTGGTTGAGCATGCCTTCTCTGAAGTACCAAGCAGGGGACAAGGTGATGGGCCGTTGGCCCGGCAGCAGCCTGTACTACGAGGTCAAAGTGCTGGGCTACGATGCTAAGAGTCGCCTTTACACAGTCATCTACAAGGACGGCACAGAGCTGGAGCTCAGGGAGCAGGACATCATGGTACTGCCACTGTACTGACTCATCTCCATGATGTTTGGGGATCCACTTTTTTCACTACCAATACAATATCTGAGCTCTATTTTCGGCTGATACAGAAAAACATTGCAGAACTGATTTAAGATGTTTCTTTTTTTGAAACACAGACATAAATGTAGTAAATTACAGATTTATTTTGATAGCTCTGCACCAGTACAGCACACGTACACACACCAGCAGCTTCACCAGTTTGGTCAAACATGTAAAAACAACTTTAATTTGTTCAGTGATGGGCCTGTCACAATAACAAATTATGCTGAGAATTGTCCCAAAAATTATTGCGATAAACGATAATATTGTTTGAAGACCATTTTAAACTGATGTAATGGTAATGACATAATAATACAAGAGATATCATGCCAAAAATAAATACACTTTATTTACAAAAGAGCATTTAACACTGGAACTGGTAAACAAAATAAAACCAAAGTGGAAATAAAAACTGCATTCAACCAAAAGAGTTCAGATTATGAAGTCTGTATGCTATACTGCCCTTCAATAACCATTAGACTTAGATAGAGAAGATGGGCATATCCTACTACCTGATGCAATAGTTCACACTACACGATTCTTTCCCTTACGACAATCTTACAACGTCCAACGATTTAAGATTGGACTTGCTATAATCGCAACAGATCATCCTGTGGTTTGTTCCGACTGATCGGGTCCAGTCGGTAGAACGTCGGACCGCTCCGATCTAAATCAGGCATATTCAACATGTTGGATTGTCTTGGCCAGTTTATTGCAGCGTGTGGGGTTTTCCATGACAGGTGCAGCCTGTCCAATGTGACCAGTAGCCAATCAGAAAGCGCGGATTCCGGGAATCCCAAACAGCTGATGCAGCTGACATCGGAGATGATATGTGGAAACAACATTAATGTTTATTCCACATTTCGTGCAAAGAATATCCACAGAAATGACAAGGAGAGGAGTTGGAGTGAAATTGCTACCGCAGTTGATAAACCCGGTAACTTTTCAGCTGTTCATCGTTAACGTGACATAAATAAGTTATAATATTTATTCGGTCAGGACTTTACGCTGACACTAGCCACATGCATTGCAGGTAGATTGTAGTAAAACATTGATTCATATCTGGTTTTAAAATTAATTAACTGGACTTGTAGCCATTATTTTGTGCCCATTGTTGGAGATTTCGGTCGATGTGTGGTCTCTCAGGTTTTGAAAATGGGCAGACGATCTGCCAGCAATTCTAAAATCATGTAGTGTGAACTGGGCATTACACTAAGAGAGGAAGGGAGGGTCAGTGGAGAACACCAGAGTTGAGCCTTTTTTCATTCAGTGTCATCAATAGAAAGAAAAAAGCAGGAAGAAACGATAAAGCCGATAAATTAAAATGAGGTCGATAACTTTCATTTGCGATTAATTGATTTATTGTTTATCGCGACAGGCCTAGTCAGTGCAAGAAGGAGAATAAAAGCCAATGGGAAATAAATAATAAAGAAACTGACACTGACTAAAACATGTTGACTACCTTGGGTCAAACATGTACGAATAAATTGCAACAGACTTTTCAAATGGTTCAGTAAGTGCAATTTGGAATTCTTAATAGAATGTAAAATAATGATGTCACTCATAGGACAAAGTATAGAATTAGACTGAATAGATCTGTTCTTCTAGATAGGACACATTACATATACCCAATCTAGAACTTTTTTCAATACCTCTCAGATCAGTGCATCTCTAGTTTTAACAAATGTCCTCCTTCACACTGACTCCTGATTTTGATGTTACAGCTTTCTATATAATCAATATATATAATTAATCTTTCTTTTTTTTTTTTCTTCCAACAGAGTGTCACCAGCTTCCAGCAGCGCACTCGCTCGCGTTCCCGCTCCAACTCCCGTTCCCCTGGGCGCCGCCGCAGCCGCTCACGCTCCCCTGCTAGGACCACACGCCGCTCGTCATCACGTACCGCCGCTGGTGCTGCTGCAGCCGCCACCGCAGACAGCACACCGTCTTCACGCGGGGATAAAAAGCTCAAGCAAGCAGCTGAAATCAAGATCAGCCCCATAGTAAGGCTTCTCAGAAAGACTCGCTGTCAAAAGTCACTAGGACATTTTCTTCATCTCTGGAAATGTCCAGTGTCTTTCTTGGATTTTGACCAAAGTTCCCTTTGTCTGTTTCTCACCTTATCTTTTTTCCTCCCGTTTTCTTTTGTTCCTCTCATCTCCATCGACCTCCCTCTGTTTTCTGATGGGCAGCAGCAGGAGAAAAAGCCAGCCGAGAACAATAGCAACAATAAACATGAAAAGAAAGAGGAGAATAACACGGCTAGCAAAGTCAATGAGGTGAGTTCTGGATTATATAGCAAAATACGTGGAACATCCATCCATCCATTACACAACACGCTTATCCCTAGTTGGGTCACAAAGGTTGCTGATTTGCAGCGGTCAATGGGCAAAAGGCAAACTGGAACTTTTCCTTAGTTTTTATCAAACCAAGTTCCATCAACATACTGACAACTGAGCTGCCAGAGCATGTCTAGACTGCCACATAAAAACAGAAAGGGTTCAGTCCATATAAAGACTGGGTCGTAAAACACCCCATCAATTGATTAATCGTGTGTTTTAATCATTATTAAATCAAGTAACATTTGTTTATTGAGATTATCAATGGAGCTACATTTGATCTAATGGTTTCTGCAAAGAATTTAAATTATTTGCTGAATTTAAATTCAGAGGCTTCAGCTGTGTGATTGGTCCGCTCTGCCGGCTTTAAATGTATAAAGTATAAACCTATCTTCTATAAACCTATATTTTAGGAATGAATATACCCCGCCAGTGAAAAGCTCAGAGTAACAGAGAACCTTGCAATCCAGCTTGATTAAAAAAAAAAAAAAGAAAGAATTAAGCGGGGTTTTTTTTATTATTATTATTTTCCTAAAAACAAGCAACGTGAGGGAGGGGGTGGGGTAGTAAAGCATGGTGGGAAACTTGTGGACGTAATTGTGCATTTCAAAAACTTTCCCCACTGTGAATTAACGTGTTAATGTTTGACGGCTCTAGTGAAAACCGTGGTGTAAAACAGGAGCCAAGGCAGCAGAGAGTCTGGACCTAACTCGTGTTAATGCTGGCTATGCTGTGAGATGAGTGTGAGCTGCTGGAATGTCATGATGCGTGCAGGTTGATGGGGCCTTGTGAAGGCTTCGGTTGCTCCATCACATGGTGGAGCAGCACGCGGCTTTCATTTCTCTGCTTTGAAAAAAGAAAACGATCCAGTCACAGCACAGAAGTTCTGTTATTACTGTAACAGCAGCAGGACGTCCCTCCCAAAGGCCTTTTACCCCATACAGTTATTAAAGAAGTTATGTATGAAGTTATGTATTCATTTTTAGCATTATAACCTGTCTGTGGTATCTTACTGAGCAGAAACATGGGTTCTGCTCAGTTTCTATTTATATCAATCAAATTTTATTTGTATAGCACATTTCAGCAGCAAGGCATTTCAAAGTGCTTTACATCATAACAAACACAAAAACACAAAGTCATGCAACATTGAAACATTGAAACAGTCAAAAGCATTACATTAAGTCAAGTGCCACCATGAAATTTGTAATTGATTACGTTTCAAATTTAACTCTAAACAGGTGGGTTTTTAGTTGAGATTTAAAGGAAGTCAGTGTTTCAGCTGTTTTACAGTTTTCTGGGAGTTTGTTCCAGATTTGTGCATAGAAGCTGAATGCTGCTTCTCCATGTTTGGTTCTGGTTCTGAGGATGCAGAGCAGAACCAGAAGACCTGAGGGGTCTAGAAGGTTGATACAACAACAATATCAACTTCAACTTCCTTGAGGTTAGGGGTAGGCCTGTCACAGTAACAGAGTTTGCTCGATGATAAATTGTCCCAGACGTTATCATGATAAACCATAATATTTTTGTTTTGAGACTATTTTCAAGTAATAATAATGCAAAAACACAGATCAATAAACTTTAAATTCTGATGAACATTTAACACCTGGAAGACATTTTAAATATCCCAAATAAATAAACAAAACAGAAACAACAAATTAAATAAATCATGAAGTCTCTGTAAACAAAATAAGGGCTAGTTGAGACCGAATCACTAGACTGACTTTTGCAATCCAGTTTTTAGTAGAAAGAGAGAAAAATGATTAAATATGCTAGTGAAAATTATGAGTCTGTTTTAATTTATTATGCGATTAATTGATTTATTGATTATTGTGACATTCCTCGTTAGGAGTTGTCTAAAGATCCAAATCTAAGTGATCCTCTCTGGTTTCCCTCAGACTGATGCTAAGGTAGAGGTGGATTCTGAGAAGAACCAGGGCCGCTACAACCTGCGCCGCAGGAAGGAAGATGGAGACTCCAAAGCAGCTGAAGCCAAGCCAGAGGAGAAGGAGGAGAGGGAGCGTGCTGCCCCTGTTGCTGCTGCCGCCGCCTCCTCCACCCCACTGGACTTTGGAGGGCACATGGGTGAGTCACAGGAGAAGCAGCAAATAAGTGCACATGTCCAAAAAGAGGGAACCTCATTCAAACTGTGTGTCTGTCCACAGGAACCCTCTTCCTGATGCTCTTCCTGCCTGCCTGGGTTCTGTTTCTGGTCCTCCAGGTGAACCAGAAGGATCCCAGTCTGACAAACCTCCCCGCTCTGCCGCCACTCGAAACTTTCTGGGATCCTCAAGCTCTTGGCTTTGTCATCATCTGGATTTTCTTCCAGGCTCTGCTCTACATTTTGCCTGTTGGGAAGGTGAGTGAGGATCAGTGGTGGACTACATCCACCACTGCTGGATGTAGTCCAGCGTTCATGTGAACCGGCACATGACCTGGAGGAAGGCAGAGATCGGATTATTGGTCAGGAGGAATGGAAGCTCTCATGCTGACTTGTTAGGAGCTCAGAAAGCTCTGTCCTGCTCCCTTCCTGTAGACACAATCTTGCTAAATCAGATTTTAGATGATAATTCACTACTGATCATGTCACATTTAAAGGGGCAGTGTACTGTAAAATCCTCTTTATTTTTCTTTTTTTTTCCATAATTTGTCATGTTATAATGCTATTTTCTCACCAAAAACACACCTAGAATGTTGCTTTGACTATTTCATGCATGTTTGAGAAATCCTTTAAACTCCATGGCAACCATGGAGTTTAAAATGGTTTTTAAATTCATGTGTAGGGCCTGGCTGGCCCTACACATGAAAGAGCAGGAGTTTTTAAAGAGACAGAGATCCAGTTTCAAGGCATTACATTACAAAGTCAAATTTCTTTTCATATTGATATATATAGCATTTTTATAACTGAAGTTAACATAGTTACTTTACTGTACTATAAAATGACACTATATGCCTGTAAACTACATAAATAGTTTTATGTAGTTTACAAGCGTTTGGTAGCATTGTTTATTATTAATGCCCGGCTTCTGTTTTTACTGTCTGATTCTTCTCTCTGCTGTCGTATTTCAATCTGTTTCCTTTTCCTGTGTTTCTGTAGCTGAGTGAAGGAGTTCTGCTGAGGTCTGGCAGAAGACTCACATACAGAACCAATGGTAAGACTTAGCTGATCACACTCTGTCACTGAGCCTGTTCTGTTCTCCCCTTACCTGGATTTCATGTTTTTATTTGACCCCTGACTGAACTGTGAAACACTGAAGAGGCTTTTTCACTGAGCTCCAGATGTTCACCATCATTATAGATTTTAATAACTTTTTGTTCCAGATTAACCAGTTGTCTATTTGATAGCCCTAATCAAAGGACTGTTTACATTTCAGTAATTGTTGGCCGATGTATTCCAGGTACTATGAACTTGCATTAATGTTTAGCCAGTCAGTCTGACAGCAGCAGATGTTCACACCGGACACAAAGCTCCTGGCCAGTTTTTTGTCTAGGCCGCTCTCAATAAGTAATAAATCAATAAATCGCATCATAAATTATAACGAGCTCAGTAATTTCCATTTGCACAATATATAGTTTTACTGTTTTCTCTTTCTACCAAAAACTGGATGATAAAAGTCTCCAGTCTGGTACTCTGGTCTCAATCAACCCCTGTTTTTGCAGGACAATTTTGATGACAGAAACTTCATTATTTATTTCATCTGTTAATTTTGTTGTTTTGTTTATTTATTTTGGATATTTAAAATGTCTTCCAGTTCCAGTGTTGAATGTTCGTTAGAATTTAAAGTTTATTGATCTGTGAGAGTATTTTCTTGCATTTTTATATCATCAGCATTATGTTATTTGAAAATGGTCTCAAAACAACAATCTTATCGTTTATCGCAATAACTTCTGGGACAATTTATCGTTGTGTGCAGGTTTCTTTGCCTTTGTGGTCAGTGCTGCAGTGGTGGCAGCAGCAGTGTACAAGGGAGCTGACCTCACCTACATCCACAGCCACTTCCTGCAGCTGACCTCCGCCTCCTTCCTGGTGTCCATGCTGCTCAGCGTCTACCTATATGTCCGCTCCCGCTCCGCCGGCCATGATGAGCGGGCTCTGGGAGGAAACTCCGGTGAGACGCGTCACAAATCAGCCATGCTCCACCTCCGTGCGCTGTGCTGTCTCCTCATTTTAACGGCGCCTGCTGCTATCTGCTGTGACTCTCCAGGAAAGGTGATCTATGACTTCTTTAAGGGCCGTGAGCTAAATCCTCGCATCAAGGAGTTTGACCTGAAGTTCTTCTGTGAGATGCGTCCTGGACTGATTGGCTGGGTGAGTGCTGATGGCATGTCTGAGGATCATCATGCAAAGTGGGCAAGTAAGGCCAAACATCGCCATCAGGGGGCGCCACATGGCTCTGTGGTAGAGCAGGTTCACCATATGCAGAGGCTGCATGTCTTCTCTCTCTCTATCTCTATTTCTCTCTATCTCTATTTCTCTCTCTCTCTCTCTCTTTCTCTCTCTGTGTGTTAGAAAACAGCACCCCCTGCCGGGTTTAGAGATCTATTGTTTTTATATGGTTTATTTTACACTTAATTTGTGGCTGTGAGATGATTACAGTAACTCTAGTGAGGTGACTGTTTCATGGAAAGGCTCACTGAGTGATATTAACTAAACTGTGGTAACACTAACATTTAACGAATCATCGCTTTCATTTAAACCATCGATTTGTTTGTTTCGTTCTCCTTATAAAATATTACAATGTAGTAATTATCAGATTTAACATCATATATATGAAGCAGTTGGTAACACGGTTGCCTAGAAACCAAAAGGTCCTGCATCCTTTCTTGCTCCACTTTTGAAAGCTTCACTTGGACAAGGCAACAACAAAACATGACTGAGTTAATTGGTCTCTCTGAATTTTCATAAGAGTGTGTGTGTATGCATGGTTGTTTGTCCTGTGTGTCTTAAACAGTGTTAGCTGATGCTGCTTTAGCGTCCACACTGTGACTGCTTTCACAACTAGTATCTCTAGACAGCAGAATTTGAATATAATCAAATCAGGAGGAAACTGGTCAGTTTGTCTCTTTCTGTGACTTTCACATTAAAGATCTTGGAATGAAGGAACATTTAAAAACATCAGGGCCTGTATTCTTATGTATTCACAGAGAATCCGAAGACTAAAAGCAAATGGTGGTGACATCATTTAGTGAAAGTCATAGCGTTTCTGGACATTTATTCCATTGACTGATGCGACTTTTCCTGCTTAGTGTCTGATCAACCTTGCCATGGCGCTGGCTGAGATGAAGCAGCAGAAACTGAACGCTCCGTCATCCTCCATGATCCTGGTCAACGTCTTCCAGCTCATCTACGTGGTGGACGGCTTGTGGAACGAGGTTTGCTCAGCTCACTGCCAACATTCCCAGAAATGTCCCCTGTGTCAGCTGAAATGTGACTGAGCCAGTGTTTCTCCTCCAGGAAGCCATCCTGACCACCATGGACCTGATGCACGACGGCTTCGGCTTCATGCTGGCCTTTGGGGATCTGGTGTGGGTTCCCTTCACTTACACCCTGCAGGCTAACTACCTGGTTACCCACCCCAACCCGCTCAGCCTCCCAGTGCTCACTGCCATCATTGTACTCAAAGGTGAGTAGTATCACAGCTAATTATTTCAATTACAATACCACAAAACATTGTAATAAAACTTTCAGTCTATGTAGCCCACACCTGTTAACTTCATGTTAATATAGATTTAGATATGTTCTGAACTATATCTGTTTTAGATCGTATATAGTTTTTTAAACATTTTATGTCACCAGCACTTTGATACAGGCCTCTTAAAATAGGTTTTTCTGACCACATATAGTTTTTATTTATTTACTGTATTTACTTTTATTTATGAAATTGTAATGTTTTTGTACCTTCTATGGATGGAAATTAGCATTTTTGCTGAACTCAGTATATTGACAAGAGTATTATACATTCATTAATATGCACTGTCCCATTTAAAGAAAATCATCCTGATGATGCTGCTATTAATATATTATGTAAAAATGGTCTCCAAGCAGAAATATTGTCATTTATCACATTAACTACTGTGATGATTCATCGTCCAGTAGAATCAGTCGTCATGACAGTCTCTCTCTGTGTTTCAGTTGTTGGCTTCTACATATTCAGGAAATCAAACTCTGAGAAAAACGCCTTCAGGAGGAACCCGGCAGACCCCAGACTGTCCCGTAAGTTCAGCCCAGGCTTTGGGACGACCTTTGGACGCCGTCTTCCTCTGGCTGTCACAGGAAAACTTCACTGTCCTCTCTCCTGATGTGTCCAGATTTGAAAACCATCCCCACAGCTACAGGGAAGAGCCTGCTGGTGTCCGGCTGGTGGGGGGTGATCCGCCATCCCAACTACCTGGGAGACCTAATCATGGCTCTGGCCTGGTCCCTACCGTGTGGTGAGTGGACCTCACCTCTTTTAGCACAAACATTGAGGCTCCAAAGGCCCAAAATGACACGGCTAACCCTGGAACGTTTAACCTAAAGACTGCTGAAGTTTGTGTGTGAGTGACCTGGTCAAATTCAAAAGGTGACAAACTAGGCTAAGAAACATGACCAAGAGTTAAAGTGAAACCACATAAAGCATCTTTAGTTGTAGTTTTTTGCACTAAACCTTTTAACTGTACATTATCTATTATAATTAGATCCAGTATGTAATGTTTGAGTTTGCCTGCTTTAGTAATTAGGGATGCACCACATACCAGCAATGCTTTAAACTTTTCATGTATATTTCAGAGTACCGTGTGCAGCTGAAACAAGTTTGTATTGTTTCACAGATATTAGTCAATGTTATTCAATGAAATAAGATTGAAAAATTGAAGGTTTATTATGACTTTGCAACACCTGACAGTTTCACTTATTTACATTTTTTTTTATATATCTGTCAAAATCAGAATCAACCGGCCAGAAAACTGCAATCGGTTCACCGCTAGTGGGAACCAGCCAGTGAAGTCATACACTGTAGAGTCACAAATATTCATAAATAAAAATAAATCATAAATATTTGTCAATAAATATTAAACCACTCTGATTAGCTTGGTATGGACAAATGAGAGCCCACTCTAGGTGACGCATCATGTTTTGCCCTTCCTGTCTGCAGGCTTCAGCCACCTGCTGCCCTGGTACTACATGATCTACTTCTTCATCCTCCTGGTGCACAGAGACTCCCGCGACATGAGCACGTGCCGACAGAAGTACGGCTCGGCATGGGATGAGTACTGCCGAACGGTGCGCTACCGGATCATTCCCAGCGTCTACTGAGGAGTCGATCCGATCCGATCTGAGGTCTTCCCCTCCCAGCATCATGACCACCAGGACGCCCTCTGAGCGTCCCGGACTGACCGACCCAATGACTTTAGAACATTTTAAGTCTGAATTGAAGAAGCTTTGATTTTTTTTTTTTTTTTTATATATATATAATGAATAGGAAAAAAAAAAAAGGACAATTGTATTTTGGACTTTTTGAAGAACTGCCTTTTTAATAGAAAATAATTATAAAAAAATGAAAATTTTAAAAAGTTTACAAAAGAGGAGAAAATGAAAAGAAAAAGTAAGCGCCTCTTGTTGGAATATCTCGTTAGGACGTACTGTATATTTTTGTATATACACATTTGTTTTTTATACTTCAGAGTAACATACCACCTGCAGAACCTTCAGTCTTTTTTTGAAAGAATTTCACCATAGCAACTACTTTCACACTGCTCCATTTCCAGCTTGGCTTTTCTGAATACGTCTAGGTGTCAAACTCCAGTCCTGGAGGGCCACTGCATCTACACAAAAAGGTAGCAATTAAGCCATTTCATTCCAGTGTTTTGTACCTGTGGCACATCTAAAAACTGCAGGACAGCGGCCCTTGAGGACTGGAGTTTGACACGCCTGATCGAAGTAGACATTCCTGTCATCAGCCTGTGTATATTGTGAAGGATGAGACTGACTGCGTCACTCAGTGATGATCTGTACAGTGGAACTGTGACTCATGTTAATACTCAGGTCTCCAACGTAAATTAGGACATTTTTTAGCTTCGTTTTGTTTCTAATCTATAGAAACCTAGTTTTAACTCGAGCACGTCAGATGATTTTAGAGGTTTTGTTAAAAAATGCACTAATGGGTTTTGTCTCAGTTCCAAAGTGTATTTGATTGGCTTCACTACCTCAGGTTCACTCACTGTTCTCCCCTCTCTGGGCCCTCCAGGTGGCCCTGTGTTGCGAGTGCGACACAAGTCGAACTCGTCCGTTTTTTAACAGTGACGCATGTCCTCAGAGTCTGGATGGTGCTATTTATTATGAACTGAATTGGTTATAAATTCCCTTATAATCCCACTTATTCTCATTGATTGTACTTATTTTAAGCTTTAATTTCCATATGAGGCCAGTGATGACTGAATGAAGTTCTTACTGTGACGACCTGCCACGCCCAGTAGCATTGAAACCTGTCCATTTCCAAAGCTCAAAGTGTTTTTTATGCATGTTCAGCTGTAGATCATCATACAAGTAGCAATACATCAGCTAAACTAAGTAGTTGGCTGTTTTTGTGTTGTTTTTTTTAAATGCTGTGCTGACTGAATATCTTGTAAATAATTTTTAATCATGTGATTTATTTTTTAAGAATAGAAGTGATAATAGTATAATTGCAATGTTTCCAAGTAGCTATTTAATGTTGCTTTTTTTTTTTTTTTTGCAATGTTTTGTTTTTTAATTTAATTTTGACCACTGTATTAATGTTTACACCCAGGCCTGCCAGGGATCTGGATTCCATTCAGTTTGGAATTGTCTCAACCCTGTTTTGCTCCAAGTTTAAGCTGTGGTGAATCATATGGTATAGTGGGAAGCATTACAGCTGAACATCAACAGAAGAAAAATCCAGAATAGCAGCTAGATGATGAAGTTGATGATGATGAGATGAAGCTTATCTGTGTAAATGTTGCAGCATCAAATAAAGATTTTCAGTATTTTCTTGTGTGGCTTTATTTACTTGCAATTGTGGAGAACAAAGCCTTCTGATTGGTCAATTGAGAGTACAAAGCCTTCTGATTGGTCAATTGAGAGTTGAGATAGTTGAGTGATACAATTCAAACTAACTCATATGTTACTCTGTTTTAGGTGTTTTGATAATTGTGCTTTTTTTTGCAAAGTAACATAAGACCAATAACATAAAAAAAAATGTTTAATTCTTAATATAAAGCTATGTTGTGGGTGTGACCGACATAATTATGGGGAAGACACTCCAAGTCACAATGATTTCTACAGAAGGAGACTGTTCAGAGTGCTACATCCAGACAGAATGGAAAGGTGAGTGGAAGAAAGAACTATCCAAGGTGGGGAGGTGTAGACTGCAGTTGTGATAACATACAGTTAGAGCGAAACAATTTTCATACCCTTAAAAGGTTTAGGGTTATTGTTAAGACTAGGAAATATGAACCGAAAATGTGCCGACACACGGAGCAGAAAATCAGCCAACAACAAGAGATCAGGCTTTACTTTTTTTTAATTCTTCTTTAGTGCCAATAAAGGGTGACGCTTACCATCACAGACAAGAAGTGAATCTATAGGGTTATCACAATAACAAATTTTCCTGGATGATGTATTTTCCCAGAAATTATTGCAATAAAAGATAATGTTGTTTGAGATGATTTTCAAGTAATATAATGGTAAAGGCATAATGATCCAGGAACACATTCTCAAAGATCAATAAAGTTTAAATTCTGCTGAACATTAAACACTGGAATTGAAAGATATTTTAAATATGCAAAATAAACAAAACAATAAATAAAATGAACTATGAAGTCTGTATAAACAAAATTATCCTTTTTTTTTAAAAAAAAAAAAAGGGCTAGGTAAAGGCAAAGCACCAGACTGGAGACTTTTCTCATCCAGGTTTTGGCATACAGAAAAGATAAAAATGATACTGCAAATGGAAATTGAAGTTGCTTAAATTTGTCATCTGATTGATTGATTTGTTGTGACAGGCCTAGTTAGTATCTTTTATTTTCTTGAAAGTAATATGAATGATCTGGAGTGGTTTCGAGTTCCAGCTTAAATATAAAGGAGAGAGCTAAAGATTAGGGTGGTGGCAAGGAGGCTTTCCAAACCCAAAGATAAATAAAACACCAGAGAAAACATGGAGAGCCGCTCAGCTGTTAAAAGGGTTTGATTGCTTAGATGGCTAAAAGATTAGGAAGGGTATGAATAATTTTTAATATGTTTATTCTGTTACAACATGAACTAAATGCGATCAAATTATTTTTGTCAGACAATTAATGATTGTCTAACAAAAATATCTTCATGATTTGCAGTGCACAAACATTTCTCAAATCATGAAATTATATATTTTTAACATTCAATATTTTTTACATGGCACATATGTGTCTCGAAATTTCAGGGCAATTTACTTTTTTCTTTCTATCTACATTTGCCCTTTTACGCCGTCGTTGCTTTGACCATTCCTTTATCTTCAACCATGTAATTGTAATTAGATATCTGTTTGCCACAGGACAGGACACTAAGAATAAATTCATAGAAGCTCCTCTAAAAACGCTATTGCTAAATATGTAAAGTTTGCCCTAAAGGTTGGTGTTTGCTCAAAGGAATCCTTTAATATCTTGTTTTATTTTGAAAGTCAAGAACGGAAGTCCAAACTTCGGCTGAGTTTGAAGACAGAGGAACGTGTACAGTGACTGACTTCCGTGATGAAGTGAGCCATAAACGTCTCGAGCAGTTCAGCCGCTTCAGGGAAGTCCTTCCAACCTCCAGAACGGAGAGGCTGCGCGTCCATGAGGGAAGTGAAGTAGAATCTTCTCTCGCAGCAGGTTTGTGGACTCTTTATGGTTGTTTGGGTCGGTACTCAGCGGGTTTTGTAAAGTAGTTTAGTTTGAGTACAGGAGAAGGCGAGTTTGGTTGTTTTGAAGTGAGCTGCAGTTGGTGGTGATTAACATCTAGACTTCACTCACAGCCTTGCTAGTGTTTCTTCCAGCAGGCTGACTGTTCTTCGTGGAGACTTCCCATCCTGTCTCTGTTGGCTCTGCTCGTATTTAGCCACAAACACTCCTCTGCTGGGCGAGGCTGGCCTGAGGACACAACTAACCTTGTCCACTTGTCTCTTAATGTGGAAAAACAGCAGGAACGTAGGGAGGACTCGGGAATATTGGAGCCTTTTTTGTAACTAAGGATAAAAATGGAATATACCAATACATTTATGAATTCTTTGAGGCGTCTACTCACTTTGTATGAAAATAAATAAATTATGTTTATTAAAATTATGGCCAACAATTTCCTACCCATCACAAAACCAATTTAAGTTGACGTTCTTGGGCATTTGTTGGCGTGGCCTGGTCCTTCCAGCTGCAGCTGATTCTTCTACAGCCCTGAATGAAACCTTGGAAGGGAGATTTTGGTCACATCCTATCCCCTACCTGAGCTCTGATACAGGTTTATTGTGATTAATGTAAATAATTGATTGGTAAAATCATGCGAGCACATGCTTCTCCTGCAATGTGTCTTTAAAGATGACCTATAGCTGACGTCTGTCTGATTCTGTGACATTTGCCAAGTTTTCCTTTCCTATCAGATTCTGCATACATACATCACGGAATTTCATTTGATAGCCTTGAAAATGATATCCTGAATTATAACATCTCAGGTGATAAATATGAACATAATCATGTGGAATAAAACAAATATAACTTCTAAAAACATGTTGTGATATATGACTACATTATACATGTTATGATATGTCATTAAAGTCCAGTACTCAAATTTTCCAACCTTATATTCACATGTACCTGCATCACATTCCATTTTCTCTTACCTTTAGCCACAGATGTTCATGTTAGATGGTGGCCAGGCCCCGTTTATGACGTCACGTCAGTTGCATCATGTGACTGGTTCACTTCCTAAACAATACTGGCATCTGTAAGCTTGTTGCAATTAATCAATTAATTGTAATACAAATGAAACAGAGCTTGATGATTTCCATTCTGATATATAATTTTGAAGGGCAGTTTTGTTTAGAGACATGATCTATTTTACTTATGGTAAAAACCAGTTGTCTGGTTTTTCTTTCTTTTTTTTTTTTTTTTTTAAAAACAAAATGGTTGATATTTGACATCCTCCAGTGTAAAGTGCTTGAAGTTTATTTGTCTTTGGCGAGGCATACCATTACCAATAAATTGGTTGAAAATTGTCTCATGACAACAATATTATTGTTTATCCCAAGAATTTCTGAGACAATTTGTTGTGCCAGGCCCAGTCACCTGCAGCTCTGCCATTAACATTTTTTAGAATGAAATACTTTTTACTTATGCCCTAATTTCTAGATTATTACTTAATTATACTTTTATGAAGATGAGCATATTTTTAAAAAGTTAAAGCGTATGAAAATTGAGATTCCTTGATGTTTATCTACATGGTGCTGCAGATGTAAAGGTTTTCATTCTGAGGTTTGGAAAGTATTGGGACGTTGACCGTAGATCTTTCAATCAGTGCCATAGCTGTAGGCCGCACACACACACACGCACACACACGCGCGTGTGTGTGTATATGTATGTGTGTGTTGTAGAAGACAATATAATATAAAGTAAGGTGATGAGCAGCCTCTGCTTCTGCTGCAGCATGAGTCTACGGGAGATCAGTGAGAATGTGAAGCTGGCGCGGGAGTACGCTCTGCTGGGGAACTACAGCTCAGCCAGTGTTCTGTACCACGGCCTGCTGGACCAGATCAAGAACTACATGTACACTGTAAGGGACGGCGCCGTTCATCAGCGATGGCAGCAGGTAAACCCTCTGACCACAAACCCACCCATCAACTGGACCGATTGGAATATTGTTGGCTAAGTTTCACTTGACCAGTCAATCCTCCGGGGATTGACTGGTCTGTTGGAACCAGCTTTAATAATAATATTTATTTTCGGTCGTATGCAAACCAGAAAAAGGGAAAAAAAACACACACATGGCTGAAAACACAAGACATTAGTGCAGAAATAGATAAAGAATATTTAAATTCCCGTTGATGACAAGTGTAGCTTATTCTACCTTAATAGCATCATCACATTATGTTCTGTATATTTTTCTAAAACATATCTCCAAAGAACTCCAGCTAAGTCTGTAGACAAACTCATGAAAGTAAACATAATCAGACCTTATTGTATTTGTTTAGCAAGTGGCTTAAAAACTTTTTTTTTAATTTAAAGAGTGGAAAAACACCTGAATCCCTCGAACTGAAGAACTGTTCATCCTGACCTTTAAATAAATCCTTCTCTCTTATTTCATAGTTTTTCTTTAATGTCAAGTAAACTGCACACCTTAGAAGATCTAGTAATGCATCAATAAAACATTTTAGTTAAAAATCCTGCTTGTAAATCATCATTCCTTCATTTTCTGCTGTCTACAACGAACCTGCAGAACATTTTTCTTCTTGTTTTATGTCTTAAGACATTTCAGAACAAGTAGGATTTTCCCAGTAGAACCTCCAGGGAATAACTCCATGTATTTAGCGTTCGTTAAAATCCTGATTAGTACGTCTACCAGGGAACGATCCAGACTCGTCTCATCTCTCTTTGTTTCTCAGCTGTGGCAAGAAATCAACGAAGAGAGCCGGCAGGTTCAGGACATCATGTCCACTCTGCAGAGCTTTCAGCTGGACACGGCGCCCGCTAAACCCTCCAACCATGACGACTTTGAAATGAGGCCAGCACATGTGGAACCAAGGTATTCCATTCTCTCAGTAACACAGTTTGTATTTTTAGCTCTGTGTTCAGCGCCTGAGTAACAATCTTTGTTCACAATAATCCAGTTGGAGTCATATGACAGAGATTAGGAGCCTTCAGTTCCTGTCGGAGCTCCTTTCACCGCTGCTCTGTTCGTTTCAAACTGTTTCCGCATCCATTTTGAATTTTGTTTTTCTTCGTTTCTAAGTCCTGCTGCTGATAGTAATTTGATGCTACTGTGTAACGGTGAAGTAATTCCTTATCTGTAAAACCGAAACAAAAGTCTAACTTCGCAAGATGCTCAACATTCCTCATTTTCAGTTTTTATTATTTTGTGTAAGAGTTTTCCATAAAATTACTACTTTATCCTTCTAATATTACGATTCTACACTGATATTATGACTTTTTATTCTCATAATTAAAAAAAAAAAAATCGTAGCCTGGCCCTAACATGTAAAGTCCAAATAGATGGAAGCTGTGAAACACGCTTGTCAAACAAGATGGCCGCCCAGCGCGTGCTGACATCACCCTGCACCATGGAAACACAAGGAGAGCATTGGTGGGGAAAAGAAATCCAGATTTCCCAGAAATGAAATTTTCAAGAACAGAGAATTCAATTTAACAATAAAATTGATTTATTAATAAGAGTAATAATAAAAATATACTTGCAATATTATAACAAAGATACTGTCCAGTGATCCAAGGGATGTTCAACTGAGTAGAACTTTATCAAAATGCACATAACGTGAATGTGTGTTAAGAAATACAACAGACACGTTTACAAAACATTATATTAGTGCAGACAAAAACAGATGTGCAATAACAGCAGAAATGTTAGAAAAATGAGTAAAAACTCTGCTAATGTTTACTTTTGCGCTGCTATCAATGATCTGCTTTTACATTTTATTCATATTCCTTTTGTTTTACTTTATTTGCACTATTGTATAAAATGTGTGTACAGGTTATTTTGCATTTCATCCCTTTTTTTTTTTTTTTTTTACCTTTTTAATTGGGACTCTTGCAGACCGTAAAGTCAGTTTTTCATCGTAGAATGAACATTGTGATGATATTGATTACTGTTAATTCAGACTCCTACCCGTCTCAGTCAGTACAGGGCATTATGGACATTTGAGTGCATGACCAGCTGAGCTGTGGATCTCTACAGCGCCTCCAGAGTTCCCATGATCCTCTCTGCTGCCTCTGTAATGTCTCTGTCCTGTTGTCCCAGACACTCTCCTGGCCCGGTCAGGCGCTCCAACTTTCATAAGGAGAGCAAACCCTCCAACCATCGGCTGAGCGCCGCCGTGAGGCCCCACCAGAAGCAGCCCCAGCGGGGGGCCAACGGGGCCGGGGGCCGAGCCTCCAAGGCCAAAGAAAAGAAGGAATCAAAGGAGGTGAAGGAGGCTGGCGGCAAAGCCAAGGACGACAAGGTGATCAGCTGCTGCTTTCAGTCCTAAACAATCACTTTCATATTCTCTGTTTGCATTCATGAGCAAACATCCCTGCTGGTTTGTTCACAGCCTGTTATTCCAGTTCCCCTTCTGGTCAGGAGCGTTCCGCTGAGTAAACATGTTTTCTTTTCCACCTGCAGGAGAAAGAGGTGAAAAAGTTTGACGGGACAGGATACGACAAAGACCTGGTGGAGGCCCTGGAGAGAGACATCGTATCTCAGAACCCCAGTGTGAGATGGTGAGCAGTCTGAAGGATGCTTTAGTTTTGGACCTGGATCTGAACAGAACTCTCTCTTCTGGCCAGATTATCAGGATCTCAGGCTCTGAACTGAACAGCAGGAATTTGTTCTGGACAAGTGGTTTATTCATCCAGACTCCATCTTGCTGCTTCTATGAACTTGTTGCAGCCATGCTGTTTAACTTCACTCTGGTTGTTCTGTCAGACATGCATTGCTTTTGATATTTGCACATTTCTTAGGGACGACATTGCAGATTTGGAAGACGCCAAGAAACTGCTGAAAGAAGCGGTGGTGCTGCCGATGTGGATGCCTGCTTTCTTCAAAGGCATCAGGAGACCATGGAAGGTACACACTGATTTTCATCATCAATCATCAGACAAAAATGATAAATAACAAATGTCTCAGTAGTTCTCCATCAGTCATTGTTTGCTAGAAATTATATTTCTACAAGGCAGATAAATTCCTAGTGGGAAAAATCAGCAGAGCTGAGCTGCATGGTGCCGATTCTGTGGAACTGATTTGAATCGGATTCAAAGTGATGTCAGTGAGGTCATCACAACTGAGCACAAACTTTGTCAATACTTCCCTAGTGTTCAGGAAAACATAATTTCACAATTGCAGTCTTTCTATTAAATAAGAAATAAAATTAAAACCACATGTGAATGAGCTTTTTCACGCTTGTCGTTAAAAATGTCATCGTCCTACCACTTCCTGCTGTCGTCTTTGTCAGAAGTAACATCATCAAAAAATGCACAAAATAATTATAATTTTGATACGGCTGAAAATTCACCTCATTCTGGTGCCAAAACATTTTATGGAAAAACATTAGTTCTTTTTTTTTTTTTTTTCTCTAAATCAGCGTGTTTCCATTGAGCAAATGTATTTAATTCCTATTTGTGTAATTCTACAGTCAATGGAAACACAGCTAGTTCATGTAGTGAGAAGGAAAAACCAGGAATCCAACAGCATCATTAAGGATAAACTGCAGTAAATATTCTCTGACCATCAGAGGAAACGCCTCAGTCCAGATATTGTTCATAGATTATTTTTTTTAATTTATTTATATTTTTCTTAATAAGCCGAGTGGAGAAATCATGTCAATGTTCCAATAATTCTGCTTCAAAGCAGCTCTAAGCAGCTGGGTTTTTGGTCTTGATTTAAATGAACTCAGTGTTTCGTCTGTTTTTCAGTTTTCTGGAAGTTTGTTCCAGATTAGCAGTGCATAGAAGCTGAATGCTGCTTCTCCGTGTTTGGTTCTGGTTCTGGGGATCAAATCAAATAAATGCAGAAAGTGACAAGCTGCTCAACTCTAAAATCATCTCAGTGTTTAACATGGAAACCAAACCGGAGAGATGTGGACAGACCTGGAAGAGTGGAGGAAATGGCTGCTGATCAGCTCCAGGATGATTAAAAGGCTCCAGTTATCTCAGAGGAGCTTCGTGAAACAAAGATCTGCAAGAATCAGCAAAATCCTGTCGGTTTGGAGAGATTGAGGGGACGGAGTGGGGGAGAGAGGAGCTGCAGGAAGTTTATCGGGTGATCAAAGAGCATTGATTCTGAGCCATGGTGCGTGTGGAGCAGAGCGACTGGCTTCACGGTGTGAGGAGGTTCATTATGATTCCAGGTTATTTATCACACTCTGTCCGAACGCTGTAGTGTTTTAACAAGGCCTCAGCAGGAAGCAGCAGCATCTGATGGGAAACTTGTCGGGCTGAATGTGATCTCAGGATTTATTTTTTTAACTGTTTTCAAATTTGCAGTCAACTTTGCATTTGTTAAACAAAATGGAGTTGCTGCTATTTTTTATTTTATTTCTCTTTTTATGAAGCAGTATTAATGTTCATTCTGCTTTCCTATCTGTAGAATTCTAAGTTTTACTTTTTTTTTATGGATGCACTGATGCAAAATTTGTGCCGATATTCATATCCAATATAAATATAAACTCCCCACAATCCTTTGCTGCATCAGTATCACTGTCATAAGACCACCCCCCCCTAAACAGCAACAAGATGGAAATGAATATTGTTTAATATCAGCCCAGTTTTATTTATCACAGTGATGTCAATGTGATAAAACATGATTATCGGCCATGTTGGTGTTGGTGCCCATACATTGTGTGTCTCCAATTTTTGTTGTTTTGGTTTAGAATATTGTCAGCAGCTCATTTGCAAGGATAAATTAAAATCTATTGAAACAATTTAGATTTTTAATCACTTATATTCTCTTTGAAGCTATTTTGAAAACGACTTTGTCCTACAGTTTGTTTTACAGAGACATTTGAGCCAAGACCTGACTTGAAAGTTGATGAATATTGGTTCAGTGTTATGCATCATGATTCATATTACTTCTGGTTTTTAATCAAAGTAAATGGCAAGGGATGCATTTACTGAACAGCTCTGTTCTTTGACAGGAAGCATGTTCCCCAGCCTGAACACCTGATGGGCAGACATGTTTCTAGACAGCTTCAGCAAAAACAACCAGAGAAATGTCACTATGGAAACGGTTTCATGTCCCAGAATGAGCTGTTAACTTCCAAAATATCTTTAGTAGACGGCACAGCATGAACACGCCGAGTGTCTCTGTCATCCTGTGCTGTGATTGGCTGCCTCCTCCTCAGGGTGTTCTCATGGTGGGCCCTCCAGGCACGGGGAAGACTCTGCTGGCCAAGGCCGTCGCTACGGAATGCAGGACTACTTTCTTCAACGTGTCTTCGTCCACGCTGACCTCCAAGTACCGAGGAGAGTCAGAGAAGCTGGTTCGCCTTCTGTTTGAAATGGTGCGCTCACCTTCCATCCAGTCTGTGTCATTTAACACTCACAGAAACGCCTCATCCTTGACCCCAGCACTCCCTGTCGTCCATGTTGTTTGCAGGCGCGCCACTACGCTCCCACCACCATCTTCATCGATGAAATCGACTCGATGTGCAGCCGCAGAGGAACCTCAGAGGAGCATGAGGCCAGCAGGAGGGTGAAGGCAGAGCTGCTGGTCCAGATGGACGGTATGGAGGCACACAGAGGTGTTGGGTGATAACTGCACAGTTTCCTGTTCATGTAGGTAGCCTAAAACATGAAACTGTTCAGTTGTGGTTGAATGATTAAAGCAGGTCTAGTTAGAATGTTTGACCCTATGCTGCTGCTTCTGCTGTCTGTGCTCCGTTGCAGGGGTGGGCGGGGCTTCAGAGAACGATGACCCATCCAAGATGGTGATGGTGCTGGCAGCTACCAATTTCCCCTGGGACATCGACGAGGCCCTGAGGAGGCGGCTGGAGAAGAGGATCTACATCCCTCTGCCTTCCAGTAACCTGCTCACCGCCTGTCGTTTTCTCCCAACACATTTAGAGGAAACGGACAATTCCACATCACAAAACTATTCATGGTCATTAGTGTTGGCTCTATCAGTTGGAACAAGGAAACTGATGCACTGTTACTCTGCCATGTTTTGGTCAATGTATGATGTTTGCGCTTCTCCTGTATGGAACTCAGCTGTAGTTTCTCGGCTGGGAAAAACGCCTGCAGCTTCCAGGGAACTGGATAACAGCATTCCAGAGTCTCCTGCTGCAGCTGTTGGCCAATGGAAACACTGAACCCTGACCTTTTTACCTTTTCACTATAAAATGCAGATTTAGAGGGGGAGGGGAACTGTGTTTTATTTGTGTTGATAGAAACTACTAATTGGAATATTGCTCAGTACTTTGGTGTGTGTACTTGTGTAGCTATTCTTCTTAGGACCATTTTTGGCATATTTACCAACCAGAAAGACCAATGAGTCTTCCTGGTCCCAATATGGTTCACCCCCTTGTTTAGGATCACAGGCTAGGTTTAGAGTTAAGGTATGAATTTAGTTTTAGTTGAATACACTAGTAGTGGGTAGGAATATAACGTTGTGTGTGTAACCGTATTGAGTTTTGTTCCTTGTATTTGCAGTAAAGGGCCGGGTGGAGCTGCTCCGGATCAACCTGAAGGAGCTGGAGCTGGCCAGTGACGTAGACCTGGACAAGATCGCAGAGCAGCTGGAGGGATACTCCGGAGCTGACATCACTAACGTGTGCAGGTCAGACACACACACGCATACACACCCGTACAATCACCACTTTCTGTCTTCAAGAGGACTTAGTATTGATTTTCATTCATTTCTACAGTCTAACCTTGACCATTGCCCCAAACAAATCGGTTTATATGTTACAGAGTGACCTCGCAACCTTAAAATATCTTAAATTCATTGAGAAAAACAAAAGATCTGTGATACATTTAATCACAGATCTTAATTTTTGTTGTGATAGAACTATTTAATCTCATATCCATCCATCCATCCATCCATTTTCTGTTCACCCTTCGTCCCTTAATGGGGTCAGGAGGGGTGCTGGTGCCTATCTCCAGCTATGTTCCGGGTGAGAGGCGGGGTACACCCTGGACAGGTCACCAGTCTGTCGCAGCTAACTAGTGTATTCATGTCCAATTTATCAACAGTTATTTGGACAATGTTTGTTTTAGCTAATCTCTGTTGCTAACTCGCATGATGAATTTATTTGTGATTTTTCTGTCTTTTGTACATTTCTGAAGCAATACAGGCCTAAGTTCCAATCATGAAGACCTTTAAAATTTGAGTTGGTGAAACCTGCAGAAAGCCTGCATCGGCCCTTAGCCTAACCCAGAAACAGCACTACTTCTTAAGGGGCTTGACCTTTGACCCCACACAGAACAGTGGGTCCACACAATGTTGTATTTGTTGAGAAAATGGTCTTTACAAGGTAAAAACTGCTGAAACACACAAGGCATGACACCCCTAATACACACACTAGTAAACGTAAAGATGGGCTTGATATGAAACTGTTCACTCTTCATGTTTAACATTCTGCTTTTTCTTTAACTTTGCCAAAGAAATCTTACAAGTGTCAGTGTGTTGGCAGCACTTTTATTAAAGTTCATGTAAGTGGATGAGTGAGAGGGTTCAGAAGTGACTGAACTCCTTTGAGCATGTAAGGACCGTTTTGAATGTTTTTTTTTCTTTCTCTTTGCTCCATTAGAGACGCCTCCCTGATGGCCATGAGGCGACGGATCGAGGGCCTCACCCCGGAGGAGATCCGGAACCTGTCCCGCGACGAGATGCACATGCCAACTACCATGGAGGACTTTGAGTCGGCTCTGAAGAAAGTCTCCAAATCCGTGTCAGCTGCTGACCTGGAGAAGTACGCCAGCTGGATCGAGGAGTTTGGATCATGCTGAGAAGAAAGCGAACCGAACGTTTAAAGATGTTTTAGTGTGAGTTTGGCTGAGCTGTTTGTGTGCGGTCTGATGTGGGTGGATGTGTAGAATGTGAAGTATTGATGCGCTGGTTTTGTACATAATGTTCAATCTGAAGCGGTAGCATGTTCTGTAGCAGAAACTGTTCATGATGTCATCTATCAGGAAGTTAACAACCAATCAAAAGTCATTTACTTACTTTTAATTACAATTGATGTTTTGAGACCAACATTTCTTTTTTTTTTGTCTTCTGGACAATTTACATTTCTATAAAAGCAACACTAAAGATATTTCTATAAATAAAGTTATTACTTGTTCAACTAAATCAAAGAGCCACTCAAGTCATTTTCTCTGACTGTGGCTCTGTGGGTAGATTAATCATATCCGAAGATTGTAGGTTCAATTTCAGCTTCCTCCTGCCAGAGCAAGGCACCTAACCCCAAGTTGCCTACTCGTCTACACATTTTGTGTATTGTGAGTGTTTGTGAATATGACTCAAGTGGAAAGTGCTTTGAGTGGTCAAAATAATTGAAAAGTGTTATAAGTTCAGTCCATTTATCTTAACTTCCTGGAAGGAGCAAAGGAAACATTTGGTCTTTGACCTTCTTGGACCGGTTGTGATGCCGTAGTTCTTGCATTGACAAATTTTGCCTATCTGCCAGAGATGATTATTGTTCATCCAGTTCAAAGCAGATGCCACATTGAACTGTCACTGTTCTGACAGAGACAATTTTAAGAAATATTAAAAATACATTGAAGCTGCCAAAGGAGTTCTCAGTATAACAGGATCAACAGAACATGTTGGTTTGTAAGGAAAGCATTTATTAAGCTAACGTTCCAAACTCGAAACACAATCCAGTTGCAGTGGAAACATGAAACACATGGATTCAACAAAGCTGTCTCAAATACGTTTCATTTTTCATCATCATCTCTTAAACTCGCTGCCTGCCATAAGAGCTGATCTACAGTCTGCGTGGGGCTGGAGCAGCTTCCAGTGGCGTCGAGTCATCATGCAGTTTAGAACGGACTGATGAAACGCCACACATGCATGTTGTTTTTTGTTTTTAAATGAACGGACATCATGCGCTCTGCTGTTTGACTTCAGCTGATCTGAGGAGTAAAAACCCGAGTTTCTTCTAAAAAGTGGGACGAGAATCTACAAGAGTGTTGACATTTACAATGGCCAGATCGAATGCATGACGAGAAGAAATGGAGGATCTGAGGCACTCTAGATTACAGAACGTGATGAGATCAGCCACATCTGTCCATCTTTTACAGGCAAATACAAAAAAAAAAACAAAAGCACTAAGTGCAGAGTCAGCATTTCCACAGGGTTCCATCTTTTCAAGAAACAGCAGCTCTGTGTCCACCGTGCAGGAACATTATGAGCTACTCCATTTACATTCTTCAACGTAAGCAACACTAAGTAGTGCTTGTAGTGCCACACAGGCCACGCCCCCTCCCTGTACATAAAGAACCCTCCCCCCATAGAGGCACTGAAGAACAATCGACAGAAGCTCACTGATGTGCAGCAGGCTTCACAGGGACGCGCTTCCTTTTGTAACAACATTCAGTACAAATGTTTCTAAACTGTGACATGAAACATGCTGAGGAAATGATCTGCATAGGTTTGCCTCCAAGCGCTGCCTTGTTTCAGTTAAAGGGCGACAGAAGAGCAGCCTGCTGGGAAATAAAACTCCTCTACTGATGCACCAATCAGTTTCCAGTTGATTAGGATTTTTTTCTTAAGTGCATCAAAACTTTCAGTCTACACATGAATCCTTTTCAGCTCAATAAAAATTGGAGACGAATATTGTGATTCCTTCATGTTTTGCATACATGCATAACTAATATCACTATGAAAAAACCTCCAACACCTTTTCATCCCCCCCTTGTTTTTGTCACAATATTTAGAAAATAATAAGATGAATCAGCAGGTGAGACCAAAAATTGATGAGTCAGGAAAAGCCTGATAGGTGCATCTGTTCTGTTCTGTTGGTTCAGTGCTGCACATCAGCTATTTGCTTAAAAAGAAAAAGATTATTTTTGGTATCATATAATCGCTGTGTTTTTTTTATTTGTGCTTTAAATTTGCCTGATTTAACTCTGGCCTTAAAGGATGTTTGCCATTTTTACAGAACAAATATGCTTACTGCTAAGCTGACAAACATGGGAAGAGTGAAACCGTCTTGTACTAACGTTTTATTTTTTAAAAATCAGAAGCCAGTTTATTCTCAAGGTTTGTCATTAAAGGTCGAAACAAACAGGCGTCTCTAGCTTTTGCATAAGGAAGCGTGTGAGCTTCCTTTAAAGCAGTGAAATACTTGAAACCATATTCTGAGTGAACCTTAATTCCTCCCCCGTGTTTGGAAAGCTAGATGAAATGTGCGCTGTGCCCCTCGCTGCTGCCGTAGTGGGCTTGGTGGTTGAACTGGGGGACCGGCGCTTTCGTCAGGTGTCAGAACAGTAAACTGAAGTGAAACCATAAGAGTGGGTCACGGGTCTGGATGGAAGCAGGGGACAGAACCAAACAGGAAATCAGAACCAAAAGGAGCTTTATGAAGCTGAACCGAGCCGAGACGCTTCAGGGCTGCTTCTCTTCCTCAGGCGCCTCCACCTCCACCTCCACCTGCGCCTCCATGCTCTCCAGCAGGTTGACCTTCTCCTCCTCTGGCATCAGAGTGTCCGGGTTGATCTGGAAAATGTGCCTGTGGAACGGATCAGGGAGCGCCGTTAGAGGAGAACACAAAATGTTCTCCATGATCTCTGGTTATTAGCCAGAGATCCTGGCTAATAAGTGTTGTGTTTATTTTAGATTTATAGTAACATCTTTTAGACGGAAAATGTAATATGCAATTAATTACTGACAGTGCAAACAATTTTCAGGCACAACATTTTGTTCAGATAAAGATGTTTGTAAAAAGTTACAATCTGTTTTTGTAATTTGACAATTACATTATGCCATAACTAAGCCTGTCGTAATAAGCAATGGATCAAAGAATCGCACATTAAATTAAAAACTGTTTTTAGGACAAATTTGTTTATAGAGAATATATCATTCTTTTTTTTGTTGTTTTGTTTTGGATATTTAAAATGTCTTCCGGTTCCAGTGTTAAATGTTCACTTGAATTTAAAGTTTATTGATGTTTGAGAATGTGTTCTTGCATTATTATGCCATTTCTACTGTAGTGTTTGAAAATGGTCTCAAAACAAAGTTATTGTTTATCGCAATAACTTCTGGGACAATCATCCAGTAAATGTATTATTGTGACAGGCCTAGACATAAGTGGTTAAAATATGATATATCATTTTGTGATAATTCAAGTGAAAAAAGTATTTACATTTACATATAATTTTGTTGACTAAATTCACAGTGTTGATCGACTAAAACTAGACTAAGACAAATAGTTCTGATGACTTAATTATGACAAACTTAACAGCATTTTAGTCAAAAGACCAAACTAAATCAGATCTTGCCGTCTAAGTCGACACTGTCTGGAGACTCACTTGTGTTCGCAGGCTGGGAAGAACAAGTCCAGGATCTTGACGATGAACGCCGATCCGGCTACACCGATCACAACCACCCACATGACCAGGAAGAAGAGGGGCAGCGACTCGTAGCAGAAGCGGCGCAGGCGCTCCCTGGCGTGCTCCACCCACTCACACATAGCCTGAGGAGAGGATGGACAGAGTGGAGGTCAGAGGTCAGGGTGGAGGTCTCCAGCTCCAGATCTACAGTGAGATGGTTAAACACTCTTCTCCTGCAGTTCTGCCATGCCAATCTCAGTCTGCTCACTTTATGTTTGTGTCACCAATCAGAGCGTTCAGTGAGACTGATGTGAGCGCACATATCTAAGTGAACAAACAATAATTTGTCATGCTTCAGTTTCAATCTTACACACACCAGTCATTTACACGTCAATGAGATTTAAAACAAAGTGAAAACTGGAGCTGCACCAGTCCAAACCATTAGCTTAGAGCTCACAGCCTTTTTTAATAGATGCTACCAACATGGGAGAGTCACAAAGCCAGACTGTGAAAGTCTCAATTATTGAACTTTGACCTCCAGCCTGGACTCCTCTCGGTCCTTAGCAGCTCCGGGTTCACTTACTGAATACGATGAGGTCACTTCCTTGGGCGGGCTGCCCATCTCATTCTGACTCGACGGGCTCGGTTCCAGGTCGTCAAACTCGTCCCCGTAGCTGACGTCGGACAGCAGGTCGGGGTCCATCCGCAGCGGCGTTTCCGGAAGCTTCCCTGGAGCCGCCACCTCCTCCTGAGTGGTGTCAGAGTGTCGCTCTGTGTGGGGGTACTGGCTGGTGGTCTGGGACACCAGCTGCTCCTCGTCTGAGGTCAAGGTCACACGTAACGAGACACGGCATGAAAACAGGAGGAGTCAGGAGCTGTGTTTCCATTAATCATAGAATGGAACAAACTGGCTGAATTATGAATATAGTTCATGTAACTATTTACATCTGTCGCTGCCATGACTTTTAATGACTTATCACATCAACAATCTTATTCACGTGTGATTTTAATGTCATTTCTTATTTAGTGGAAACACCACAGTTGCAAATTTGTGTTTTTTCGACAATGTCAGAATAGACAAAGATTTGTGGACATTTGGAAACGCGGCTAGAGTTAGAAAACAAACCTCTTCTAAAGTTGGGAGGATCCGTGACGACCACGTCGTTCTCTCTGGGGATCCTGAAGATCTCGCTGTGTCCGATGGGGTAGACGTTGGTGAACTGGGCCAGCTTCTGGAACTCTGGGCTCAGCAGGATTTTCACCTCACACATGTCAGGTTGGTGGACCTTAACGGCACAAAGGAAAGGTCAGAGGTCACAGTCAGCGGGAGCCTCACCTGGAAGCCGATAAGCTGGCTCCACCCAGCAGAGATGAGGTAGAAGGAAGTCTACCTCTTTTCCATCCAACTCGATCACTTCACTGAACACCTGCAGAGCCACCACCTCGTCCGAGTCGCTGTACAGCCGGTTCTGGCTCACCATCACCCGGGTAACGGCCGACACCAGGTCCCCCGAGTCAAACTCACTGGTCCCATTACTGCTGTCCACTGGAAGACACCAAGCAGGCGTCAATACAACTAGTTACCTGGTTTTAAAATGTTAAACAGTGCTATTATGTCAAGTAGCTGAATGTGGAAAAGTTTAGTGAACAACTATCTTCTAAAGGAGTAAATGAGGCAAATAAAGGTTTCATAAACGTTTCTGTAAATGAATACTGGAGGATTTTACTGTTTGTTTCCAAAGATGCACAAGAGAGTCGGCTCTCTAAAGTTCTGCCGCTGTCTTATTACAGTTTTATTTTAATGAAAATATTTTAGCAAAATGAATATTCAACACATGCAGAAAGCAGGAACAGGTGTCTTGTTATTAACAGCTCACAAAAAGAAAGTCGATTTGTTTGAAATCTGCACCAGCCTGTCGGAGTTTCATATAAAACCAGCAATCACCAAAAGAACTACAGTGAAGACGGCTGCGTGTGGAAGGGCCTTCACTGGTTCATTCCTCTGACATTAAAAGTTTTTTACATTTTGTGGTCAAACAAGTCAAATTGTGTTGGTTATGGCAATAAACCATCCAACAGGGATGAATACCTGCACTGTATCTGTTTATATGATGGTAGAGGAGATGCTAAAGTTCATAGAGGGGTAGCAACATCTGAAAAAAATATGATATCCAAAGAGATATTAGCTGAAAAAGTAAAAAAAAAAAAAGACATGGCCTATTAGAAAGCCTGAAGAACCAGTTATAAAGATTACAGGAAGGAGCTAACTAAAGAGCTAGCTTTAGTTAGCTCTGCAAGCTCAAAGGAGAAGTGAAGGAAACTCACAGAGAAGAGCCTGGCAGTTGAACCTAGTGACACCTGAAAGCTCCACCGGGATCTCATTGACCAGCACCTGCTCTTCACCCACTGATATGTTTAAATTTATCTGAAAAAAACAAACATAAACCAGAGAAGTGACTCATGAGCTCCCCTCCTGATTTCCCAGAAACAGAGGAATCTTAGGAATTATTTCCGCCGTGGCCATGAACTTACCTGTAAGCTGTTGGACTGCTGCAGCTCGGTGTCTGTCAGTGTCCCTGCTGTCACGTTAATCAGGATATTTTCCTGCGAGAAAAAAAAACTCTGTGAGAAATAAGAACAGAAAACACCCGAACGCCTCACTGCTACATTATAGTGGAAAGGCTAACAGCGAGGCTAACACCGGACAAAACACCTCTTTTTTTGCTTACCGTGTTTAGCTGCTTTGTCGTCGACTCGGTGACAAACAGAAGAACAATAAAACAAACAGTGAAACTCGCCATCTCCGCTTTTAGTTCTCTTCCATCAAAAACAAAAGTCGGGAAAAACCGTTGAGCACACCTACGAACTGCGCAGGCGTACAGAATGTTCTGCTTTTTTTCTCGCGAGAAGTGAAAACGTCAGTATGGCGGTGCTCCTTGAAACAACGCTGGGGGATATTGTAATTGATTTGTTCACCGAGGAAAGACCTAAAAGTAAGACTATATGTTACAATAACCTAGAACTATTTGTCAGCATATTAGCTCGTTCATAACTGAACGAGACAAAAGAGAGCTTATGAACAGAATATGGCGGTGTTAGCTTCGGTGGTTAGCTAGTCTGTTGTCTGTTTCATTCAGCTTTTGTTTTACCTTCTAGAATTACTCTAATTGGAGTAAAGTGTTACAACTGCATAGCATTTGTAATAAGTTGCGTCATATCTTACTTCCAAACACATTATTTCTAATGTTACCAGTGGTGTATCTAAACATTTGTGCTCTCTTTCAGCCTCCCTAAATTTCCTGAAATTATGCAAAATAAAATACTACAACTACTGCCTCATCCACAATGTGCAGGTAATGCTAAGCTGTCTTATTTCAAACTGTCTCCGCTGTCAATCTATTCTTATTTTTGCTAACTCTGTGCTGTTTAGACGAGCCTCCACAGGAGGGCGCCAAACGCCAAGCTTAGTCAGAGCTACCATTGACGTTCACACAGTTTGGAAGGATTTTAATGTTTAATTCTTTTATCAAATGTAATATAGCAGATTAACCAAAGTAAAGCAGGCATCACATACATTTTTCATCACAATTTAATCTAAAAGCTGAACATTCAGGCTGCTCCAAATCTTAAATGGTAATTACACTTTTTCATGTCAAAGTCATACACTTCCATGTTTCCAAATTCCTTAGTCTGTCTAAAATTCTGTCCACTGGACTAAGATTGCTACATTAGCACTACTAGCTTTTTGTAACATTTGAACATTTGGAGCTAGTACTAAAAACAAGTCCCATAAAAATCTGAAATATTTGAAGTGTTACTCTGCATTCAGATTTTGCTGGTAAACTGTGTGATATGTTGGTGTGTTTCTCTCAGAGGGATTTCATTGTGCAGATTGGAGATCCTACTGGAACCGGCCGTGGAGGAGAATCTGTCTTCTGGTCAGTCAGTAAAACGGTTTCAGATGTTTGGGAATCGGGCGGCGCGCGCTGAAAACCTGTCTGTGCTCCGGATCCGCAGCAAGCTGTACGGAGACCAGGCACGCTTCTTTGACGCGGAGAAAGCGCCGCGCATCAAGCACAGGAAGAAGGGGACGGTTTCCATGGTGAACAACGGAAATGACCAGCACGGCTCTCAGGTGAATGAGAAAAGAGCTTTTAGAAACCTACAATACCCTTCTTTTTTTAAGGGCAGGAATATAAAAGAAAAATGTAAATGCACCCATCAGATGTGCGACCGGAATAATTAGTTTCTTCTTAGTTCCTCATCACAACCGGGGAGAACCTGGACTACCTGGATGGAGTCCACACCGTGTTTGGAGAAGTCACAGAAGGGCTGGACGTCCTGACCAAGATCAACGAGGCTTTTGTTGACAAGGATTTTGTCCCGTTTCAGGACATCAGGTGAGCTGGAACCAAGAGATCATGTCACACTTACATCTACTGGGCTTCCTTAGATAAGAGCTTTTTAAATGACTTTTAATGATTCATTTAGCTTACTGTACTGTTTGATAACTAAGATCAGTTGGAATGTATGCATAAATGAATTTAAATGTTTTGTTTTTGTAAGGTGGATTGAGATTACATTTGCTGTGAATTTGACTTATGTTCCACCTACCAACTATCTTTTGTCTGGTTCCTAGTACAAATATGTTAGATATAGGGTCTTATTTTAATCAATACATCCTTAATTTATTAGTTCCATCAGCAGATTTCTAACCCTTATAACCTAGTAAAATGTTATAATCATTACTTTATTATCCTGATTTGTTTTATTTTTACGGTTTGATCGTGAGACGTTGCTGTTGTGTTGCTGCAGGATAAACCACACTGTGGTGCTGGACGATCCGTTCGACGATCCTGCCGATCTGCCGATTCCCGATCGATCGCCTGAGCCCACCAAAGAGCAGCTTGATGTGAGATCAGCCGCGGTCTTTCTCACCAGAGTGATGTGGCGGCTCAGAGACACTCAGGCAGACGTGAACTCTTTCAGTAGCTTGTGTGAATCAGTGTTTGTATTTGCAGAGCGGTCGTATCGGAGCGGACGAAGTGATCGACGATGCGGACGGGAAAGGAGCCGAGGAGCTGGAGGAGAGGCTGAAGGAGAAAGAAGCCAAGACTCAGGCCATCCTGCTGGAGATGGTGAGACACGCGTCTGCTCTCAGGCCTCTAGCTGGGGGACACGCTGAAGACACACTGAGTGTCCCTGCAGGTTGGGGACCTCCCGGACGCAGACGTGAAGCCTCCTGAGAACGTTTTGTTTGTGTGCAAACTCAACCCAGTCACCACGGACGAGGACCTGGAGATCATCTTTTCACGCTTTGGCTCCATAAAAAGGTCAAGATTTTTGTCAGATACATCATTGTTTATTTTTTTTAAAGATTTTTGCCTGAACATTTTGTAGCCATTGTCTGTTTTCTTTTGATGTTACCAGAACACTTGTTTTTGTCTTTTTCTATGTAGTTGTGAGATCATCAGAGACTTTAAAACCGGAGATTCCCTCTGCTATGCTTTCATTGAGTTTGAGAAGGTGAGCGGCATCATCTCTATGCACCAATAAGGCCTTATTAATACTGGCCTTCTAACAATAAGTATGTCCTCCTTTTGTCACTGTAAGCAGCCCTGACCTCTGACCTGTGATGTTCAGTGGCTCTGACGGCTGGAACCATACTAAAAACCTGTCCGTTCATCTATCCATCTGTTCTGTCCATCCTTTCTTTCAGCAGAGTGTCTTAAATCCATCTATGTAAAATTAGGGCCTTGAAATCTCTTAAATTAATAAAAAAAATGTAAATTTCCCTTAAATACATTGGTCACAGGTTTTAAATGTTTAAAATTTGGATTTTGTTTTTCTTGCAGGCAAACGTTTGAGTCATGCTCAGATCTTCTTTGCGTTCTGTGACTTGAAGTGGTTGAGGCTAACTCACTGCTAACATGCCCTTGCTAGCTGGCTATGTTTTGTCTTTGCATAAATGCAAATTGCATTTATGCAAAGTTGCAGGATGTTTGTTTTGCCTCCGGCTCACTTCTGTTGCCAAACTATTAAAGCCAGCAGGATCTTCCAGTCATCCACTATATTTATAGTTTTTTTTTCAGTTCTAAATTAGCAATAAATGACATAAACACATGATAAATGAAAATGAGTGGGATAATTTTCATTCACATGCTTGTTTCTGTAGTTTGTTTCATCTTTACAGAGATGCTACCCTTTAATATTATTGAATAACCTGCATTTTAAAAAAATACTGCAGACATTTGACACATAATACAAAGTGGATTAGTTTGCACATTTCAGATTCACATTATTTTGGTAAATGAATAACATAACAAAAAGAAAAAAAAAACAAAATACTAATTTACAAATGCATAATTTAGCAAAAAAGGAATACATTTTTTTCACCAAAGTCTTAACTGGCTGTTTTTCCATTATGAGCCTGATGATTAAATTCAAAAATACTTTATTGATCCCAAAGGGAAATTAAATGTAACTCGTATCAGTTCAGGTTCTTCAGAGTTGTTATAGTGATGGCTGTGATTTGAGGTGCATTTTTGTTTTGTTGAGATTTCATAATGTTTTTTAATTGACTGTTTTAGTTATTTTGTTCTTTAATTTTGGACATTTAAAAATGTCACAGTGTTAAATCTTCTTTTGGAAATGAAAGTTTATTGATATTTGAGAGGCAGTGCTTGCAATATTATCCAGTTGTCATTATATTCGTTTAAAATGGCCTCAAAACGACAGCGTTATTGTTGATCGCAATAACTTCTGGAACAATTTTATAATATGTAATCATGACTTGTCAAGATGACAGGAAGACAGTAGTGAGGTGTGCAGTGGGTAAGCGGTGGATTGTGACGTGTAAGAACAGGGAGGCGGATGGTGAAGGTGCATCCAAAGCTCAGCTCTGCTTTATAAAGTCAGTCATGTTTAGATGCACTGTTGTAACAAACTCTCTCATGATGTTCAAATCACTCGACTTTCCTTTTAATTAGTTTTTCTTCATGTGCTTTTTGCATGTTCTGGTTCACCGGCAAACATGAGCTGATAACATCTTGTTTTTCTATATATATATATGCCCTCCGGTTTTTATAAGGGAAATAATAACAGGTGGAAAAACCCTGCAGGATGTGAAGTCTGGAAATCAGTCATAAACTCAGTTTGCTCTGTTCACGACATGTTGATTATGATCCCATCAGATTGTTGGAGTCATTATGACAGAGGAGGGAAAGTGAAACAAATAAAGGAGGTCTCACATCCCCACCTGTCGCTGCTGTGCTTCAGTGTAGAAAGAAGAGCTGATAAGATGGAAACATGAAACCTGTCCTACAGCGAGGATTAGGTCAGATAAGTAAGGTAATAAGGAAGATCATATTTGCACGGTTTGTTTTTCAGTGTGAACTTTTGATCTGGGGAATAATGGAGCTGCAGGAATCTCACTGCAAACGACAAACAGAATCAAGTCTCTGAAGGAGCTGAGTGCAAAGCATTGTGCAACCAGTAGAGGATGCTATATTTTTAGGTAGATGTTGACTTTCATGCTTGGCCAGTGGCTTGCTGACACCAAACGGTTCTTGTAAAGAAGCCAGAAAAAGCTGACTCCTTGAAAATGAAAGATAAGAGAGGAGCCGGGGGTTTTCCACAGCACATTAAAACAAACAAAATGCTCCTGCTTCCACATGAAATCCATGTTTTTATTCCAGCTTCCTGAACTTGGCAGCTGGTATCATATTCCTCCCCATATGGGCAGCTAGTTAAAGCAGCTTTTGGCTTTCCTTTACCTTTTGTGTGAAGACATTTAAGAGCTTGCATGTCATTTAATATCTGGAGCATTTCGAGAGAATAGTCAGTGAACATTCAGCAGGTGCATAAGGCGGGTAGTTTATGTGAGGTCTGCTGTTATTGGTCGAATTAGAGCCGAGTTTTTGATCATATTGTTTTTTTTTTTTTTTTACATTGAACCTTACAATATATGAACCTGTTTTCTTGACAGCAAGAAGACTGTGAGAAGGCTTACTTCAAAATGGACAATGTGCTGATTGATGACCGACGGATCCATGTGGACTTCAGCCAGTCGGTTGCAAAGATCAAATGGAAAGGAAAAGGTAGCCATGCTGGTCCTGAGGCTGGACTATTAATAACAATAGTAATAATAACACATTTTTTCACATAGCGATTTTTTTTTTAAGTACTCAAAGAGTACAGGGATATAAAATCAAACAATGTAACGTTATTGAAAAACGTACTAAAAGGTTAGATAATATTTTCCACTTAGTTTGTGGGAGTGACAGCAGTGTTTCTCCGTTTTATATTGTTCCTTTTACTTCAAAGGGAAAGCTCAGTGTTTTGGAAATGAATTTCTTTGCAGTTTACAGGGAGTTGGTATCGTATCTGCAGTAGATTGCTCTGCATTTCTCATAAATTTAGACTAGCTGGTCCCAGAGGCTAAAGCTAACAGCTAGTCAGAAAGAAGCCAGTATCAAAGCAAACCTCTGCTGACCTAAAACAACACCAACTTACAGTGCTACTAACCCCAGTGAAAACATAACCCCACCACTGACAAGCTTAGACAAGTTTGTCTTGTGAATATCTTGGTAAACTTCAAATGAGACGAAACTAACTTAGAAGTAACTTGTAACAAGATATAGTTAGCTTGATTTGACAAAACAACAAGCTAACTACAACTTGTTAGCTTGTTGTTAACAAACAAGATAACAGTTAACAACAAACAACTTGTTGTTAGCTAACAACAAGCTAACAGCCTCTTGCATAGTGGCTTGTTTTAAGTCAATAATTCCTTAAGACACCTTTAAAAAAAGGTTAGTTCCCTTTTTTTAAAGGTGTCTTTAAAAAAAGGATATATATATATATATATATGTCTACATACATATATATATTTCTGCAAAATTTTGACAAAAATGTCAAAATTTGTGCAGAAATGTAAAGATGGAACCCTACTTGCCCTTTAAGGACCATGACTATAAATTGTGTGAATGCTATTTGAAGAACATCCAAACCAGGTGCTCTGTTCTCATTGTTTCACACAGAGCATTCATTAGTGGTGCACAGCCTCCTATGTCTGTGACCTAGAGATGTAATCACAGGCTTTCCAGTAGATAAACAGCCAATAAACAATAAGGATAACTTCAGCATTTATAAAATAGTGTTTCCATAAGCTGTGTGACACCTTGGAGAATTTTTATTTTAGTAGAAGTCTCCTTTAGGTCAGACTAGCTGTTGCTAGTCTGGATTTATGCTAACATAAAAATCAACTCAGATAAGATTTTAGCTGCTTGTAAACCTTTAACAGAACTTCACGTCTAAAGTCTCCGTTTAGCTGCTCCTTTAAGTGAACAGCTGTGTGTGTGTCCTAGGTGGGAAGTACACTAAAGATGACTTCAAGGCCTACGAGAAGGACTTGGAGAGCCGTTCCAAGCTGGCTCTGAAGGATCAAGTGAAGCCCAAACAAGAGTATCCTTCCGTGTTCACCTGCCTGGGAATGTTTTATTTTCCTGTGGACATTCTTCTGATTTGTGTCCGTCTCCAAAATCTTTTTCTGAGATTTCCGTAACCTTCCAAACAGCTCCAAGTATGACCTGCTAATCGAGAACGAGGAGGAGGCGACGAGCCATCGGCACCCTGAGAAGAAACACAAGAAGCACCATCATCATTCAGATGACGAGGACAACAGGAAATCCAAAAAGCACAAGGTCAGTTCTTTAACCTGGAAGCTGTGAGCTTCTCAGTGTCTATATCCTGTCAGAGTCTGGAAGTGTTGCTGCCAGGCTGGTGCCCAGGTTGATGGTGTTTCTGTTCATTCCTGAACATCCAGGCATCGGTAGTTATACTAAATAATCCATTTCAACTTCATAATGACCCAATCAGTCTCCACCTTACTGGACTTGAGGTTGTTTACTCAGATCAGACCTGTTCTCTGACCTGTTCAAATGATCAGCTGTCCGTTTTTTCTCCTGTCTCCCTCTCTGCTTCTGCTGTTTGCTTTATTTTTCCATCGTGTGTGTGTGTGTGTGTGTTGTTGTTTTTATTACTGTAATCATTGTAAAACCTGATAAGAAGCAAATATTGTTTATTATGAGCTGGTATGTGTAGTTTGAGGTGGAGGATGTATTTTTTATTATTAGTTAGCAGGGTTACATAATGATGTTATGATCCCAGGTTTTTATTTGTATATTGACTTTATTATCACGTAGATAAATGACTACCATTTGTTTTAGCTGCTTTCGGGCTCCCAGGGATCCAGCGGTGCACAGTCAGCAGAATGAGATGCCACATGTTAGTTTTATTTTTCAGCAGTCCAGACAGTTTTACGTGGAGCGACTGAGAATCCCCAGCGTGTAGACTGCTCCTCCAGCCTGAACAGGCAGCTATGGAGTTATGGTTGACCTTTGACACTGAGAACTTCCTGGTCAGCACCATGTTGCGGTGAATGGCCACGCAGACCGTTCTCCAGTCTAGTAGAAAGTGGCGTTGCAGGAAATGTTTGTGTCGTATCTCAGCGATCTGCAGGAATGCAGAAGGTGTCTGACAGGAACGCTGATGGGTTTTTGGAAAGAAGGCTGACGGATGAAGAAGCCGACCTCAGGATCATTACCTGTCAGGAAAGACACCTCAGGTTTACCAGGAAAGATATCAGCAGGCAGATAATGCTAAATACTTCCTTGTTGCTTTAATAACTTTCTTATCACTGTTCACTTTGTTTCTAAGAAGCCTGAGCGTTCTTTCTATCTCTCTCTCTCTCCTGTTGGCTCATCTTTTGGCTTTAAAACTAAAGATGCACCAATCTGATACTATCTGTATCAAATTCAATTAAAACTCTAGTTTGGGGTCTGTGACAATGTTCCAGATCCATAATATATTCAGTCTATATTTTAATTGTTTTACATTTTATTTGGAATTCTTATTCCACTCTTCAAAGACGGTTTGCTGTAGTTTATTTTACATGTTTGACCAGAAGTAGTCGACCTGTTTCTGTTTCTTTACTATTTATTTTTCATTGGCTGAATTTATTCACTGACTGACTAAAGTCATGTTGTTTTGTTTTTACATGTTTGGCCTGACTAGTGAAGCTGTGTGTATGTAGGTGTGCTGTACTGGTGCATTTAGCAAATAAATTAGTAATTCAATGGGTTTGTTTAAAAAAAAGCATTTTAAGTCACTTCTGCTGTTTTTTGTATCGGATCGGTATCGGCCAATACTAAACCTCAGATATCGGTATCAGAAGTGAAAAAGGTGGATCGGTTCATCTGTAACTGGGCAGAAAATTCTTTCCTAGAAGTTGAAACTTGATCAAAGGAGTAAATGTCCTCCTGGTTCCTTCTACCTGGACGGTTGGACGTCAGCCCCCGTCTGTCTTCTCCCACCTCGGTTCTCACCGTCCTCACTCTGCTCTTGTTTCCAGGACAACGAGGAGAGCAGACGCGACCGAAAGTCTGGCCGCCAGTGCTCGGGCTCTCGCTCGCGCTCCAGAGACAGAGAGCACAAACACGGCAAGTCCCGGCTCAAACACGGGAAGGACAGCCGGGACAAAGGTCACAGAGAGCGCAGCCGCAGCCGCTCGCCCAGGAAGTCCAAGGATAAAGACAGGAGCAGGTTCAGATGAGGGAACTGGCGGTGTGATTTTAACTCTGACCTTTTTTTCAAAATCACCCAACTAAAAGCGAAAATGACATCAATTGTACAATTTCTAGATAAATAAACCAAAAGTACGTAAAAAGACTCACTATGACATGGAAATTGTCTTATCACTTCTACTTTTTTTTGTTGTTATTTTGTAACCATGACAGACTTCCTCATCGCCGTGTTGTTTACTTCTTCTGCATCTTCCTCTATGACCGCCGCATTTAGAACAAAGGCTGCACATGGTCCCACCTGCCGCTGCCTGCTGGGGGGCGGGTTGTATTTTAGAAATGTCTGTATGGAAAGCTGGTGGGCGGGTTCCCTCTGCCCCCAGGCTGCTGAGGGAAACCACTGGTGTCTCCCTCCACCCACCTGTCAGAACTCATGCCTCTGTCTGCAGGGACACGCTGAATCTCAGAGCTGTGCTTCTTTATCTGGAAGCTTGACAAACTTCCAGATAAAGATTAAACTTTAGCAAATAAATCTGAAATCAGCTGGAAATTTGCATTTTAAATTAGATGCCAATGATAATAAAATATTTTTCTAACCAGCACACTTTCCACTTGTCCTTTTTAGTTCATAATCTTTCTAACTGTTGAGGTGATTAACCACTAGAGGTGATTTGTTTGCATTTTGTTGTGTAATTGTAAATAAGCTGAATTTGTCCCTTTTTTGACTGTAATGCTGTGAAAACTCTTTCACACTTTAATGTTTCAGATCACCTAACAAAGGTTAACTTTAGTCTGGGGAAAATACAAATAATTTTACTTATTGAAGATACAAAGTAACTCAAACCATAGTTGAAAACAATAAATCCTGACTAAACAGTGATTCACCATATTGTGTGGTGAACTCATGGCTCTCATCAGGTGTTTTTATTATACCACTGATTAAAGAACAATGTGGATAAATCACTGCTGCAGAGTCCCAGGCCAACATTCAGCCGTTACAGTTAAGCAGCTTCTTAAAGATGACCAACTGCTTTAATGTCCGGTTTCAGTCTGGGTTCCATGGTAACCAAAGTACTGAGACTGCCCTTGTCAAAGTGTTCAGTGACGTCCACATTAGCTGTGGAAGAACCACAGTGCTGGTCCTGTTGGACTTCAGTCCTTTCAGTAAAATGTCAACAGTACTGAATGCTCCTCTGAGGAGTTGGTCGGACTCACCGGTCCAATACTCAGCTGGTTATAATCTGTTATAAAGAACAGGACGACTGTCTGTCAATGGGTAGCTTCTCATCGAAGCAGACAGAAGTCACATGTGGGGTTCCCCATGGTTCAATCCTGGGGCCCCTCCTAATTAACATCTGCAGGCTTCCACTGGCTCGGATTATAACAGGAAATAAGATTAATTACCATAACTACACAGATGATACACAGCTCCAAATTACGATGTCATCTGGTGACGCTCAACCCATCCAATCACTGATCAGATCACTGATTTTATACGCAGTCTTACGACGAAGGTAAACATGTTTCACCACATCTTACTGCTGCTGATGCGAGGAGCAGCCATGTTGAAATGCAAAGTCAGCCTTACAAGTCCTAACTGGAGGTAGTTGGGAGTTGCTCCCCATTTCAAAGTGGAAAATCAGACTTTGGACGGCGTTCCAGTGAATTGTTCTGGCTGGGAAGTCAGAATTTTCCAGTGCAAAGACAACTGGAAAGCAGGATTACTCCCAGATCCAAACCTCTGCAGGCTGAGATCCTGACCAGGTGGAGAAACAGAAGCCAACAAACTGATCAAGATAAGAATGGCTTTTCATCAGTCTGGGTTTAACCAGAAACTGGAACCCAACTGGAGTCTTTAACTTTGACTGTTTGCATAAATACGATTGGCTAATAAAAACTTTTCAACTTTATGAAATATTTTTTTCTTTGGTATCCTAAAATGTAGAAGACTCCACATATCTGTTTACTTCCTTATATTTCATCCTTGAACATAGAAGCTGTAAGAAAACAATTTAACCAGCAGAATTTGGATCTTTATCCTTAAACTACCTCTTTTATCTGCTAGTTGCCAGAGTTGAACTTGCCTCTCCTGTTTGGTTTGCATCTTTCTCAGAAGTCACCACACAGTGTTTTCAGTTTCCCCAAAATACGATCCAGTCCTGTAGGCGGAGAGGAGTAGTGGAAACACATCTGCGGGGGAGAACCAAAATAAGTTGCGCTGAGGGTTAACCTAGAAAAGCGAAAGGTTCTGGTACCGAGCAGAGTGGAACAAAAGGGTTGCACTGCTTTACACCCCCAGGTGGAACCACTGCCAGAGTCATCCCCGGCTGCCTGCTGCCTGCAGCCTGCAGGCTGTCTGCACGGTTTATTTTTATGTCTGAAACTTCTGCAAAGATCCAAATACACCCGCATGCGCACGCAGAGATTGGGCCTCCTTGTACACATGTAAAACAAGCAGGATCAGAATCTGAATACTCAGGACTGAACAAACCCTCAGTCACATTTATGTGTAAAGATTTGTTCTGACATCTTTCATCTTACTGCTGTATTTTTATGAGGAGGAATGGAAACAAAATGTTCCTGTTTCTGAGTGATAAGCTGTCTAGCACCTCAGTTAATCCAGATCCCTCATATAAGCGGGTTTACATATGTTAAAGTTATTCATTAACCCACTGGAGGGAGATAAGATGAACTTGTCTTCTCTTCTTCTGGAAATGATTTGGTGGAAAAACTTTATTTAAAACATCACTGAAACTCCTGGATAAATTTTTTTAGCTTTGTTTTTACCACTTATAAGATAGATAACAGACAAAATGAAATATTATTTTGTATGAATATGGATTAATTTTAGACTTTCCATAGATTGTCAGTTTGATTTAGATCTGGACTTTGACTAGGTCATTCGAACACTTCAGTATGTTTTAACCATTTTATCGTCTGCTCTTTTTTTGCATGCAGACTAAAAGCTCAGTTTCACTTGAGACCAAAACAGAATATCTTGTTCCTTTCATCACTTTAAAGGGGCTGTATCATGTAGAATAAACATTTTGAAAACTTTACATCATGTCATAATGTTATTCCCTCATCAAGAACATACCTGGAGTGTTGCTTTGACTCTTTCATGCATGTTTGAGGAATCCCTTAATTTCCATAGCAACAATTCAACTGTGCAAAACGCCTGGGTGGACCCAGCTCCGCCTTCGAGACGCAGCTCCTCCTCAGAGCTGCAGTTTACATGTTTCCACCTCACAGGGAGACCCTCCCTGTCCCCTCCCCCACTCAGCTCCTTTAGACTAGCCAGCTGCAATTAGCAAACACCTGGTGGGCTCATAATAGGAGTGTTCTCAGTGCAATGTAATAAAAACACTTTTAAAAGGATAATAGAGGATCAATGTTGTGATGACTTCCTGAAGGCAGAGTTTCAGAAACTCAGGAGTTTTTAAAGAGACAGGGGCCCAATTTTAAGCTGTTAAATTGCAAAGTCAATATTCTTTTGAGTCATAGTTCATATATATATATATATATATATATATA
>CAEGAE010080280.1:0-32443 GCA_903067095.1 Girardinus metallicus | reverse complement strand
GCTTACACCGTGTAGCTCCAATATCCAACTTGAAGCTGACGTCACTGTGGTATCAACGCATGCGCGATCTGATCTCCAAATAATGCCCCGCCTCTTCCATCACAACTCACACATACAAAAGGTAAGTCTATATTTTATTAGTTTATATGTGCAATCTTAGTCTTTTATGTATGCGTGTGAGAAAAAAAATTGTAAGCATGTAATATTTTTGTAGTATATATGCGCAATTTTAGTAATTTGTGTGTGTGTGAGAGAAAAATTGCATATGTATGACATTTTAATAGTATATGTGCAATTAAAATATTTTGTGTGTATATGAGTTTTTAGTAGTGTGTGAGAGACAAAACATAGTTTTTGTCCTAAACGGCCCCTCATAGGGGAGCAATACGAGGTATTTACAGCAAAAAAAAAAAGATTTTAGATCTATGTTAAAACGTTTGCTGTCCTAACATAACAGATAATCTCTGAAAAATAATCAATGTCCTCTGCCTCCTCCCTGTGTTCTGCAAAATTATTCAGCTCAGTCAGAAAAAGTCAATCAGAACCAGCATTTATGTGTACTTAGGAAGTTTTGATTTAGTAACTCAGAATTGTTTATTTTAATGCAACCTGCATTTGACTTTGAATGAATGTCTCCTTTATTACTTGACATTATTTGATATATGTAGATTTATTTGATTAATAATTTATGGAACTGAGAGCCTTACTGTCAAATATTGTTTTACTGATTTCAAGTTTTTCAGTTGTTCTTTTGACTGAATAGCTGCTGTATTTTGCCTGCAAGTATTTTGCATGTTTATGTCTAAATTAGGTGAATTTATTGCCAGATCATTTTTTAATTTTGCCATTTCACTTAGTATCATTTCTACCTAAAGCAAAAAATTAACAGTCGATCCAAGCAATCGGCAAAGATCGGTGATCGGCAGATATCGGCCTCATGGGTGATCGGTATCAGAACTGGCAGGCTGACCGGAGCATCCCTAATACAAACTCACATTTTTAAGAAAATAGCCACATATAAATTAATCATTAGTCAATCAATAAGATGAATCAACTTTAGATTAACCCATTAATCGATAACTTGCATTCTTAAATCCTACATGTAGATTTAAGACCACTCTAAAAAATTATTAGAGTACAAGCTAAGACACAAAATAAACAGAAATTAGTATTCTAAATGGTTTGCATGGTATTGAGATAATCCTGTAATAGCAGCGGTGTTAATATTTAAAACTAAAAGACACAGTAAGATGCTTCATTGAGCCAAATGAGATCAAAATGTGCTTTATAATTTAATCTTGATCTTGACATTTAAAACATTAAGTCCGTCAAACAGTGGTAAAGCAGCAGGACAGAGGATAATGTTGTCAAGACCACAAATCCTGAGATGGAGTCAAGAGGAAAACTTTGATGGAGGGGAGACCAAGTCATTAAAGTCAGTCTCATAGTTCTAAAATGGGCATTCTAAATATTTACAGTTGAGGATTTAGAATGATTATTTCAAAGCACAAGGTAAAAAGCCCATTCTGAGCTCATTCTAGAAAAAACATGGATGAGTCATATATAGCTTTAAGGCCTGAGTAAAATTAAATCCACTGGGCTTGATTTGTCATCATTTGCTATAAGGCTACATAGCTTATGATGTCAGATGATCTTAAACTAGTTTCATATTTGAAGCATGTTAACTAATTATTTGAACCTCTATTCACAGTTAGAAGAACCCTGCTGAGTTTGTTGTCTTAAAATCTCACCTCTAAAGTGGGAATAAGCAACCGTGTGACAGATAATAGCTCAGAGTGTGCAAGTTTTAATTCCAGCCAAACACCACACAAAACGATTTCACTGATTAGCATGCCTTCTAGCTGACAGAGGGAACTAATTAGTGTAATCACCTGCTGTAACACAGTACATGGTTTCCAAACGCCACATTAAAGTGAGGCAACTTTGTTTCCTGTAAAAACAATGCTAACTAAGTTGATTATAGCATATAATGACCTTGATAGTGTGATGAGTGGGCCTGTGTGTCTTGATGGCTTTTAGCATACTGCTGGAATCTTAACATCGCACTTGACTTCCAAAGACGTGTTCCCACCTTCACATATCCTCATTAGTAACCCTTTGCTGATCATTAGTGCCTTAAGTGTCTTTAATTGATAGTCATCGCTCACAGATAACTTGCCCATTATTTGCTGACTAGCTTGTGCTCTCATTTGGCCTAGAAAAAACTCATCTCTCATCTTTTTCATGATGGTGCATGGAGATGTCACTTATTATTTAAAGGAAATCTAAACATCTCTTGTTTAATTCTGCCTGATGGAGCAGTGCAGTCTGTTAGATAATTTGCTTTACTGTTGAATGTTCGTTATTCTCTTGGTGAATATCCTTTGAATTGATCAGATTTTGAGTTATATTTCCACCAGAAAAACCGACAACAGAAAAGTGACTTACAGAACCCTCATATTCCACTGTTGAACTGAAAATCATCTCTCCTTGCAAACATAATCTTTGTCGTTCTACTATTTATCTCTTCCATGTTGTGGTGTAAACTGTTTAAGAGAATAAGCCTCATGTCCTCTTTTTCAAGTTACTGACAGCTTAATAATGGAACTATTGCAAGTATGAGGGAGATGAGTATTATAAGTTTATGAGATAGCAAATCCAATAAATGAAGCGAGCTCTCCATTAGCAACTCTCAAAATAAAAGATTTCCCTTGATTGATGCATTGGGCATCTTGAAGAGCCTCTCCTCTTTTATAAACTCATATTTTGCTCCAGCTGGTGACATTTTATCCTCCACTGTTTCAGACTCCAGGCAGTTTCAGACTCAGGGCCAGAAAATTGATTAGTCATTAAAACAGAACTTCTTCTCTGATGCAGTTTAATAATCTAATAACACAATGAACATCTAAAGTGTATTTTCAGTGCATTTTAACACTAAACCTTAGCAATATGCCTACTGAAAACATGATAATGAATCATCCAAAAAGTATTAAGTAGACAAGGTGTGTCTATGGGGATGACTTATTCTAGTATAGTTCCATCCAGTTTGTCAGAGAAATATTGGCACTTGTTCACCTTGTTTTACATTTTGCCATTTTCCAATATCAACTTTAAAGTAAATGGAACATTTCAGATTTCTTTTTTACAGATAAAAATTTGCATTTGAATTTAACCACATTTTCTCTAAAATCCCTAAATAAAATCCGTTGTAAACAATCGTCTTTATACATTACATACACATGAGGCTCATATAATCTCTTAGTATCAACACAGCTGTCTTGCGAATATCTATTAGATTATTAGAGAACATTAGTAAAGAAATATCATGAAGGGGCACATAAGACAGGAAGGAAGCTGTGGAAAAGTTTAAAGAAGGGTTAGAACATAAAGCAGTCATAAGCTTTGAACCGCTCAGTTCTTCTTGGAGCTGAAATTGCAGTACAATCTAGCTTACAATGACAGCCCAGAACTAAAAGTAAATGTAAACCACACTTTTCAGAATTTATTCATACAAAAAAATGTGAAAACTGCATATTATATTTTGTTTACTTTCTAGCTATGCATTCTTTTTATTTGGTCTATCACACAAGTCACCCAGATTTTTGTTGCAGCATGATAAAATGTGATCATCTCAAGGGTTGTGAACATTTTTGAAAGGTACTGCAGATTGCAGTGTTCGGGTGACATTTAATCTAAACTAGGAAAAACTGGTTGGGATTGCATTTATTAATTCCCTTCCTCCCTAAATCCCTGGAATATATTTAGTCTTATAAAGAGATGTCTTCATCTATGCCTTATCTGTTCTGAAATGACTGAGCAGACATCTAGAGCCAGCTAGATCTTTTCAGCAGCAGCAGGAATTTGGCAGCTAGTGTCTGACCTCCAGGCATGCTAACAGGCTAACGATACGCTAATGTGTCCCATTACGCCCGATTTGCCGGGGGGGATTCTTTTTGTGGAGCATCATGCTGCTAGTAGATTTCACATGGGCACCCCATAATGATGCACGCCTTTCTTCCTGGCTCATAAAAGATATGAGGAGCAGTCCTGCTGAGAGTCATTAGGAGGGACATTTACGCTGTGCTTTTCTTATTCACATACTTTTTTTGTCGTCTTTGAAGAGATCCACAAGCCTACTCAGACATGACAAAAATGATCCAGCAGCCAACATTAGCAGTGAAGGTTTTTTTTTTTTCCAATAACAAATTAAAACCAAGGACAGGTATGAACTCTTTTAAAAATAATCAAATAAATAATTATGTAGAGGTATCAACATGGTTCTCATAAATAAAATAAAAACGTTGAACACAGGTTTGCTTTTCAGCTTCAGAGCATGAAAACACAAATTAGCATGGTCTGATGCAAGCAAGTGTGGGAAATCACACACCATTTTCTGCCTTCACTCTCTGCCTTAGCTATTACCATTCCATCAACAAATTGAAACCAAGGCTGATTTGAATTGCAGCACTGTATAACCTCTTATTTATTCATTGCTTTCCCCTCTCCTACATACTATTAAATCTAATAATTCCTTTTTTCTGCACAGAAGGTGCAACAAACTGAACAGTCAAGAGATTCTGTACTTCTCAGTGCGTGCTTCTACATAAAGTTCTTATAAAAAAATCCTATCAACAGTTTTGTTAGGTGCCTTCTTAGAGTGGCTTGTTTGCAACAAGAAATATGTTGTTTTGTATAATTTTCAAGATTAGGTGGAATGAAATAAAGCTTTATGTCATATGAATGTTCAAACAGGCAATAAGCCTGCATGAGTTTCAAATGATTTGAATTTCAATATTGCAGGTGGCTCAAGAGGAATGATTCTAAAACATTTTATAACAAGCATTATATTAATACATACCAATTTTACCAGAAACCACCATGTTTTGTTAAGAATTTCTCTTCTATTTCATGTGGCTACTTCAACTAAAGAAAAACCTGTAAGCTCATAAACCAAACTTCAGTAAACTAATGCGTTTGTTGTGAAACAGCCCACATTTTGAATGGCATCTTTGCATTCAAAGATGCCAAGGAGGTATATTTGAATGTAAACTTTGCTTCACTTAGCAGGAAACAAAGTGATAAATAACTTAAAAAAAATAATTCTTAAGTATATTGAAGTTTAAGATATCACAATATATTAAGACTTTCTACCCAGTTTCCACTGACTGTCATTCAGATCTCTAATGAATCTGAGTCAGTGGAAAAAGCAGTATAGACTCATGCATGTTTGACATAGGACGTCCCGTGACGGATGGCTTCATGTCCCAAACAGCCAAATATGAAATACAAAAGTACAAATGGTGAAAGGACTGACAGCATTCTTTATCATTCAGTAGTTTAGAATCTGGCAGCAATAATATTTCAGTGTCCAGTCACTATGGTTTATATTTTGCCTTGCCACCTCTGAGTTACTACTGTTTTTCTTAATGACTGTCACAAGTAAACGCATGCCATCTGCATTGCTGTGGATGAATTTTCTTCTCCACAAAATCATTTTATCAAGATCAGCTTTTAGTAGCAGCAGCAAGTACATTCAAACATTCTGACATTATATAGCTTCCTTTAGACAGACTTTAAGACAGTTGTAGGGGGATAGCATGAAAGTTAAATAAAATGGATAGATTATGTTTAAAAATCGCTGGTCATTAAAATTTTACCGCTTATTTGATGATTCTTTTTGATTCTCTTGAACCAGAGTATGGATTAGCAGATCCACTGAGGAGTAATTACCCAATTACGATGATACACCTCATAGTTGTCCAGTGTGTAATTCTGTTCCTTCGCCTTTTTACATTTCTGTGTTCAAAAAGAAAATTACAAAAAGCTAGTTGACCAAAAGCACTGAGATGGATGGGTTTGTGCGTAAGATAGCACGTGCTTGTGAATTTACATAGATAACGCAATTAAACAAGCATTTTACTGATGACATCTATAATTAAACCAACAAAATTTCAAGGTCATTATGCCAACATATTAAGCGTTGAGTTAGCTGGACATGTGGCTCTAGTGTGAATTTTATTAACAATATTAAAAATTTTAACAGATACGAGAAAATGTTTTAAGGATATCACGCAAAAGTTTTCTTTCAAAAAGTTTTATTAAAATTTTATATCAAGCTGGGCAAATCTGTCTTGATCCAATGAATGTATAATTTTATTTATGTTCTAAATTATTCTTATACTTAAGTGAATATGTACTGTAATGGATACTGTAGTGTATATGTATGTAATGGTTTACATCTTAACATAAGATGTAAACCATTACATATGGGAAAAATCAAAGAAGATGGACAATACCAGTTTGAATAGATCAAAGCATTCAGTCTTTACCTGGTTCAGTCTGTTTTTAGGGTGGAAAACTCAAGCCTCTCCAAGCTCCTCGTAACTCACTGTTGCATCTATGTACGTAAACAAAATATTAAGTCACAGCTAAATGGTCTTGCTCAGTGAATTTAATGAGTAACTCTAAAAATTTGAAACTAAATGTCTTCTTCTGTAGATTCACCACTGCTCGTTGCCAGCAAATTAACAAACTGACATCATATATTTGAGCACAAGCAACTATATCTATCTCTGCTGGTGGCACATTAAATTTTCAACTCTGAAAAATCTTACATACCATTCAGAATATTAAAAAGGACTGTACAGAGAGTGAGCACCAGAGCCATGTGTAACAAATTAAAAACAAAGCAGCTGTGATTAATGACAATATACAGTAATTTGGAGACTACTTCTGATTTTCCAATCACATCTTGACTAAATGGTAAGAAAAGACAATCAACTGTGAGGTCACATGAAGTCGTGAACAGGTTTTATTTATTTCCTGTTCTACTCAGTGCTTTAATGAGGTCTGATGTATTCACGTGTGCATTATTGCAAATACAATTTTCCCTTACAGAGTGGTAAAGCATTAGTCATCTACTGCCTTCAGTTTTCCATTCAAAAAGGTGGCATAAGCAGCAACACCCACAGTGAACTCATTTATTAAGCCACATGCAACAGGCGCTCAGTGTAGACATGGCGTCAAAAGACTCATATTACTTCATCATAATGGAATCAGCACAACTGTGGGCTCAACCGCGGACGGAGATGTCTTGTATTAGTCAACTTTAATGAATTTGGTTCTGGACAAATGCAAGACAGAAAAAAAGGACTCATAGAGATAACTTCATATTTTTTGACATAAAAGAAACTTTGATAAATGAAAAATAAACAACTGATTTCTCCTCTCATAACAATTGAACAATCCAAAATTAAATTGCATCTTTTTCGCAAAAAGGGATCAAATGAAGTAGTGTTTCCTTTTAGAGCAGCGGCAATTATACATTTAGTCCTAAACCGAAGGGACTGTCCTTGGTTAGGCAATCTGCGTCATCACTTGGTCAGGAATGCATCTCTGCATTCAGAGTAAGGGCAATAATTGACTACTGCACATGATTAAGCTAGGAGAACATTCTCCAATATTTCTATTTTTAATTTCAAGAACTTTTCCTTACTTCTGCCTTTCATTGCTCTGACAATGTCAAAGTTGTCTGTATATTTAGTCAAATTTTTCAAAATGTAAACAAGTGTGAAGAGACGGTGTTTCTAACACCAGCCCAAAAAGAACCCGAAGTATTGTACTTGGTTTGTACAGAATAAGTAAGAAAAAAAAGTCTATGTGAATTGTTAACTTTTGTATCATTTGATATGAGACTCAAGTTATCCGTGTAGAACCCAGTGCTAAAAGTATACAAAATGGGTCTCATAAAGCAATGGAGCAGACAATGCAATCAAACAATAGGCTAAACTGATTTCAATGCATTTCTCTAAAGTTTAAATCATGTGACAAATGAAAGAACAGCAGAAAATTTTAGGTTCAGCTAGAAATACTTCAGTGTCTTTCTCTCTTAGATTACTTTCATTGTGCAGTGATTCAAACACAAGACAGTGATGAAGAGGTAAGATAAACCAATATGTCATTTTTCACAGCGATCTTCAGGGATTCATGAGAAAGCTGATATTTTCTCTGAGGCCTTGTGTGCATAGCAAACACCTTGACTCATTTTTTTGACTGAACAAATATGTAATGTCACAACAATCCACTCAGTTTCTGCTAATGTAAAGGCTTGTCCTGAATTTGATGGCAGCTTTACAATTTATCACAGGTTTCTTCCAATACAGTGAAGTCTATCACCTTGTACAAAGCTGACATTGATTCCAATTTCATTTGAAAGCAGCAACAATATAAAGAATGTGCATCTGGTGGAATAACTGCTGCTATTACAGACGAATAAAGCAAATTTGTCAACGTAGAGAGATTACACGACACAAAGCGCAAGAAAAATGGCAGAAAAAATACAAAAGACAGTGAAAACTACTTTTAGAAATAAAAGAAGGAAAGGAGTACAACAAAAACACTCCATCCAAACGTTGACAAGAGTAAAAGCCTAATACTGGGTAAGAGTTTGGACAGAAACAAGCCTGTGGCCACAGTCATCACATCGTCTGTGAAAAATAAAATACAAACTGGCATTCACTTAAATGCAATTGCACACATCATAAAGTGGGCAAATTATTTTACAAAACATGAAAGTTTTCTTTGAACGTTGCTGCACGAAAGCAAAACACTTCAAAATTAGTGAAGCCGAGGGAAAAATGTCATTTTCTGTGTCTTGGTTTACTGATAAGCAGCTGCTGAACTGAGTAACTGGAGGTCATCCAAGCTATTTGGTAAGTGGAAAGACTGGTGCAGGGCATAGTCCATCTATCCCTGTCCCCAGTGGCAACAACATATAATCTAAAAGTATAATTAAATGACATGACCGTCTCATACATTTGATGATAACTTGTGTTAGGAATGTAAATTTGCATCAATGTTTGGCTTATGTAATTATTAATAATTATGTTTATTAATTAAATTGTTCATAAACTTTAGGGGTTTTTTTGTTTGTTTTTTTGATTGCACTAATTCCAGTATCTATAAGCCAAACTTGTAATTCCCTCAGGACTGAATTCAAGGCTTCAAGCAGAAAACTCCTCACACAACAAAGAATGGCCATAAACTAGTGTTGTGGTCAAGACCACATAACCCGAGACCAAGACAAGACCAAGACTTTTAGGGTCCGAGACCAAGTCAAGACCGAGACCAGCACCCCGCACAACATGACATAATAAATGTGAAATATGATCAAAATTGCTTCTCAAATTGACCTGAAGGATCCACATTCCCATAAAAACACCTAGATACTAAATACTTAAAGCTGAAATAAATTTAACTAATATTAACCAATACCATCTCTGTGCCACAATCCGCGGTGGTCTCGTGCCATCCCTAAAAAGATAACTACCTGGGTGTTTGCCCATATCGCTCATATCAGAAACCACCACTCTCTGCACCAATAACAACTGAGGCAATGCCCTGACGGCAAATAACTATGTTCAACTGACCAAGGAGCAACAAGCAAGAAGTAACCAAGCACAGGGCGCTCACCGTGACTGTTCTCTCCCTCTCTCCCGCTACATGAAGCCAGGTAGTCTGACCCCAGGGCACACATTACAGCTGCCACTTTGAATGAAAACAATCAAAGAGCAATGTGCATGCTCTGCATGCTCTTTCGTTCTTGTGTTTTATTTATTTGCTAATTAAAAAACTATCAATGTGCATAATTAAATAAAATAATAATAGCTACTGCAGTGTATGCAGAGCATTACAAGAACAAAGAACGGCTCTCAGTGAGGCTCCAGTCCTGTCTACTTAGTAAAGAGCCGTTCAGAAGAATCAGACTGCTCCTGAATGTCACATCACTATATTGCAGACTTTTGGACACAGTGTAGTCCCATATGTGTGACAAGTTAGTCAACACCTCCGCACAATAATTCAGTGCAGTGAGTGACTTTATTTCATCACAAATGCTTATGTGTCTCTGTACAGCTAGCTTTGCTAACATCACGTCAACAGAGCTTACCTTTCTTTGAGCTTTTGTTCTGTTACGAAAAAAGTTAGACGTAGTCCCCACCGTCTGTGAAAGTGAAGCTCTGTTGAATTAGACGACGCCATCAGATTTCTTATGATTTATGCAGCGCAATTCTATTACTGACGATTAGACAGACATCTTCTGCCACTCAAAGAAAACCACTGCGCATGTCTCAGAGCGCTGCGTGCGAGTGACAGGTAGGGAGGGAGGAATAACAGAAACACAAAATTGGTAAGTCGGGTTATTGCTTGAATTTTAATCGGTGCGTTTTGCATCCAGTGAAAACAAACATGTTAACAAATAAACTGGACAGTTTGCTGTATGTCTTGTGATATTTCCACAGCTTCAGTCTTGACTGGTCTTGAAATAAAATCCCAAGTCCTCAGCACCCGAGACCGAGACAAGACCGACACCAAATGCAGTCGAGTCCGAGACAAGACCATCAAAAAATGGTCTCGAGACCAAGACCGATCTCGAGTACTACAACACTGTTACAAACACTCGTCTCCAAATAAGTCTAAGAATTTATGAACAAAACAGCCAAACTTTACAGCTGAAATATCCCATAAAGAAATCTCTTCACCTAGCAACCAACCTGCAATCTAATGACGAAGGAAAATAGGTAAACGATCCAAATAAATCAATGAACAAACAATGATGAACAAAATGGAAAACTTAAACATAATTCTAACTAATAAAATAATTAAAAACAAGAAAGAATGAAATGAGAGGGATGAGGAGGGGGAAACAAGAGTGAGGTGGTGAAAATGGCTAATGTCATTTTTAGGGACACTGCCCAGATCCACAGGAGCCCACCACCACCAACCATAAAACTCAAACATGTGCTCGGGCCTAGCTTTAAAACAAGACAAAGGAAACATGGCTTCAGGTTCTCTACTGTATGACAATGAAGTGAATGAGTAAGAAGGAAAAAGGAGAGAAGAGGACAGAGTGGAAGAAGAATTGAGAGGAACGCACAGCTTGGGTTTTAGTGCATTGTTCAAACTCCACTTTACGTACAAATCACTTCAAACAGATTGCTGCATTAAAGCATCAAGAGTCGCAAAGAACAATAATAATCACAGCATACAATCAGCAACTCTCTTCAGCTAGTACTACAAACACATGTCATCACTATTAATGTTTCAGTGGGCTAAAAAGAATGTAAGTCTGTTTAAACTTGTTTTTTTTTTGGTCAAACTGTCAGGAGAAACCTTTAAGAATGAGAACCATGCCCATTCTGTTTGAAAAGCCCCTTTGAGCTGCTCCAAATGCCTAACGGCTCCCAGATTTACTGTCTGTACCGACATAAATATGTGGTATGAAGCAGCTCGACAGCATCTCAAGCACCTGCTTCATAGTCCAAACAAATGGAATCTGAAATAGTCCATACACACAGACAGAAGTTTTCCCTTCTTTGGTGCAAGTAGCATTGGATCTGTGCTCTCAACTCTGCAAATTCAAAGCTTGTGGGATTACAAAAGATCCACAACACCCCAGCAACAAACTATTTCTGCCTCAGCAGTCAGGCAAAAGTGTTTGTAGCCACAAGTCTAACAAAATGAAAAGCTTTTTCCTGAGGCAATGGGAAAATTTAACTCTACGCTACACAAACATAGAAGTTTTGGAGCATAGTTATTTTTTTTATACTTCTAAATGTGATATGATTAATTTCATCCACATGAGACCACATATGGACCAGTGCTCCCTACATAGTTTTCTTATTTGTATTGTTTTATTTATTTTTTTTCCAATGATTACAATGGAAATATGTATTCTGGATAATAATTTAAAACAGTGGTCCCCAAACTTTTTACCACCACGGACCGGTCAAGGCTCCGTGGTGGGGGCTGGGGGTGGGGGGCAAGGGGGATTAAAAAGAATTACGAAGTTGCTCCGATAGTATTTTTCCACCATTTATTTATTTTGCAAATACATTAGGACAAACAATATCCAGATCCCTTCCCTTGGAATACCACCAAATTAAGTTTGTTGAACAATAAAATTATTATTATTTTTTTCTTGGGAACAAAAATGTGCGATTGTCGCAGATTGTCGCTTGCGATAATCGTAACTGATCCTCCTGCACCGTGAGGCGTGTCACGACTGATCGGGTCCAGTCGGTAGAACGTTGGGACCGCTCCGATCTAAAATCGGGCATATTCAACATTGTTTCGGCCCGACTATCGCAGCCTGTGGGGTTTTCCCTGACAGTGAGCGAGAACGTAGCCTGTTAAATGTGACAGGTAGCCAATCAGACGGCGCAGTGACGAATGCACGGAGGGGAATCCCAAACACCTGACGTCACGCAACAGAGAGCCCGGTCTAGAGCTTAGTGCAGCAAATAGAGCGGCTGCTCACACTGTCATTTATCCAAACCCTTTACTTTTTGTTACGTCTTTTATCGCTTAAAATGAGTCCACAAACTATCACTGTTTCTACATTGTCATCTGTGTTTGTTTTTTCTAAATTCACGTATGGTATGTTGGGGATTTTGCGGGATTTTCTTCTGGAATCGGGATGTTCGTGACTGGAATCGGTTCGTGTGTGGTGTGTTGGTCCTGCCGTGTGGCTGGAGACAGGAACCGATCGAACCTCTTGTACATCATCTCTGTGGTCACAGAGGTTTGGAAATCTGCCGACAATTCTTAAATCATGTCATGTGAACCAGACTTAAGACTCACAAGCTCTACGACCACTGCCCTAATGCTCTCTGACTCTGGTCGCTATGGTAACGTTTACACATCCCTTCAAAATAAGATACAGATGCGCCACAAAAACGAACATTTTACTTTCATGAAAATTTTAACTCTCGATACCGGTAAATCATTGGGAACCCTGAGCTTATTTGACTGCAATGAGACGGTGATAGAAGACAATTAACACCCGAGGTGTGTTGCTTGAGCACAGGGTGCTTGGTCTCTACTTGGCGAAGCAGTTTGAAGACTTCATTGCCTCATTATGGAGCTGGTCGCCGCATATCATGCAGAGAGGGCCTGGAATGTGGGAGTCACCTACCGGTCCAGGATAAATCCATTCTCCTGCCTCTTCTCTGGGTCTTTTCCCTTTTGCAAATAAACTTTCCAAGGACATCTGTTTCTTACTCATTTTGCTGCTTGTGGGCTCAATGTTGGCGCGCAAGACGTAACCGATAGAATCCGGTTAAAGGATTTTCAGAATAAAAGATCCTTCAGACTCAGATAATACATTAAAAGGAAATATTTAATTATTTCTTGTGGGCCCGGTACCAACTGGTCCACGGACCGGTCCGCGACCCGGGGGTTGGGGACCACTGATTTAAAAGATACGTTTGATAAGGTGGTATTAACATTTTTTTCTGGAGAAAAAAATTATGTGAATAATTCAATCAAAGATATATGTGGAAATTTTAACCCTTTATTTTACTAACAATGTGTCAAGATTCCACAATAACCAGAACTTTTGTGTCCAACAGACAAACTTGTGCAGCAGATTCCTGTATTTGTTATCTGTCCAGACATAATATTCCATTTTAGATGGAGTCCCAGATGGAGTGATGGGGAATCAGATCTAGGAGTGATACTCTTCCTCTGAGATCCACTCTCTAGCTCATTCCTGAGGAGTTCCTTGGCCAGAAGGGTTACTGGTCAAAGTTTCACTCTTTTCCAACACCCTGGAGTAAATATCCCCTGGAAGTCTGAAAAGTATTATCCCAACAATAGTTGTAACATTCTTTCTGGTGACTTGACACCACCACATCAATCTGCCTTTCCATTGATGTATTCTGTTTTTGTTTTTATTCATAGATGAATTACACATAAGTCCTACCTCAAAACTATCAGCTGGAGTCTCCAAAGACTAACAAATGAATATGGAGAATTACAGCTTGATCACAGTAAGATTAGACTCAACTTGAAGAACCTCAAATGTCCCCTGAGGCTAATGCGGGGACATAAAAATAATTGATGCAGTCTATGATGAGTTCCTTACCTCAGGCAGTTCCCTCACTTGAGCTATATGAATCAATAGCAGGGGCTGGAGGCCTCCGAGTTCTAGGCCACCTTAACATTCAATCTTGTCTTCCACTTCAATAATTATAAATGCCATGATGACAATTCTTTTCCAATTGCCTTCCTAAAAATATATATGTTGTACCAGGCCCATTTCAGCTGTCGGCAGGTTAAACACATGGTTAAAGAACAACTTCCTGTCAAAAAATAGTGTCCCATTTTCCTGCAGCATTGGATTCCACAGCTCTGTGGTCACAGAGGTTTGGAAATCTGCCGACAATTCTTAAATCATGCCATGTGAACCAGACTTAAGACTCACAAGCTCTATTGTAGAGCTTGTGAGTCTTAAGCGATCGCACACCTCGCTTGCATTTGTTTAAAAGGATCTGTGTGAATGATTATAAAATATTTCCTAATGATTTAATTCATTTTTTACACATATTGATTATTATGCCACATTGATGTCTCAAAAAGCCATACTATTTTTTGCTTTAAGCTAATAAGTCAAATCTCCAGAATGGAGAAACTTATATGTGGAAAATTGTAGAAACCTGCAGGGAAGGTTGAGCATCATGTAGCATGAAAATGAAATGGCAGTACGCTGTACAACAAAGCTGGACAGGAGACAATTATGAGGGATTGCGCAATCAAGTGGGTTCCTGACAGTCTGAGCGGGGTTTGATGAGCCACTGTGCCAGAGCTCTGGGGCTTCAAAGCTAATCAGCCACCAAGGAGGGAGGGGCCGGAGGTGTGCGATCGCTCAAACCCTCTATCACTACGCCAGGAAGAAGGCAATCACCAGTCCATTTCCATGTGCTATTATTCCCACACCCCCCACCCAACCTTCGACTCTGAAATCAAGGTCTACAGAAGACCAGGGAAAACTGGGTGGAAGAAAACTTGGCTGGTGGGTGCAATCAAAGGAAGTGCTCAAAAAATACAGAAAGAAAAGAACAAGAGAGAAAAATGTTGGTTCTGTAAATGCGGGCCTTTTAATTTCTTTAAATAATCATAAATCCAGCGGGAACATAAAGGGGAACAGATTGAATGAGACTCAATTGCTTTCCAACAACCAGCTCATAAGATCCAGGTGATTGGGCTTGCAAATTGAAATGCGCGGCATGTAATAAAGTGTGTTAAGGAGATAGGAGGTGTGTGGGTCAAGACAGGTGAGAGAGGAGTTCTCATTTTGCTCTGGCAGGGGATTAACACAATGAGCATATGTTAGGATGGGTCACATTTTCTGTCTGAAAAGAAAAGAAGAACAGTGAATGGGGCCAAAACAATAAGGATGGGGAATAGAGAATAAAGACAAGAAAGGTGGGAACAAATAACTCATTTTCAAAAGTATAGAAAAAATGTCTGCAGGTGCATAGTGCACATATTCTCCAATGTCCCAAAGCACATAATTGGAGGTAATACCCTCCCAGTCCAGTGTTTTAAGTTTGACAGTCACTTAGAGACCCTTTCTTGACTAATAGGCTCCACTCAGAAAAACACAAACACCCTCATACCAGTCTCTTGTCGTCTTATCTTTTATCCTCAATTGTGCAACATTAAAAGAGAAAAAGGAAAAAAAAAAAACCTTTGATCTGTCTTCACACAACAGAATAAAAATTTTGATCGTAAAACTTTAATATAGTTTAACAGTTATCTAAACCTCGAAACTGAAGATATGCACAATTAAAAGGCATTACTTAATCAATGTTTTCTTTATCATTTGTTTTTTTTGTTAATCAGGACAGTTGATATGCACATCCGACAGTTGAGAATCAGAAATTTTCTGACTAATAATTAGGCCTATTGCCTTTGACATACACAATATGAAGTTTATGCACTGTTCCAGCGTATATAAATCAGATATTTTATGTTAGATAATAGCTTTGAGGTTATGGTCTAACACATAAATAATTTCATTTATTTCCATAAAACTTTAATCGGTATTAATGATTTCAACTATCATTGAAATCTAACTGAAACCTAAAATTTTACAAAACAAAAAGGAAGTTGATGAAGTCCAGTTATGCTTTACATGCATTTATCCAATTATATTTTTAACAGACAACATCCATTATGGACGAATAATAGTCACAACCACATTTAAGCAATGCACAGCGATTCTGAATATTAATTCAAGCCTTCTTTATGTTTTAAGTCAACAAAGAATACCTTATCTTATTATTATTTCTATTTACAACAATACATTTTCAAGATTTCTACATATACGATTGTGAATCGCAAATTCACACAATCACATGCACACAGTTTATGCATTCACATATTAAATGTCACTACAAACAGAACCCACTTAATGTGTCTGCATATGAATCTAATCATGTCTTGTGACATTTCTCACTAAATTGGCATTCAGGAGGCTCATTCAACATTTGCTTAAGCAATGAAAATAATCAACCTAATATGTTGCAGATGCATCATTAAATATGCATGTGATTATTGCAGCATTATTTCAATGGATCCTTTTCATCAAAGTGATAATTCTTGGTGATTGCATATTGTTTTGGCTTGCACATATTTTATGGTATATTGTTTTGTCTTGGTAAAAAAAAAAAAAGGCATACATGTAATTTTAAGCCTCCACTTAAAAAAATACATGACATAAAAATTTAGTTTTCTATGAAAAACAGGGGAGTAAAAAAAGAAAGTCCACAACTGATCTGAGGCAAAACAACAGCAAATAATCAAATAATGGTTTATTAGATTAAAACTGACTCCATTCAATTAACTACCAACATCCGCTTAGACGGACATTCTTTCTGTGATGTATTTTGGTCGCCATTCAGAAGAGAGCGTCGCTGCTCATCCTTGAGCTGAGCCAATAGATAGTTGTAAGAAAAATAATCTTGGGGGAGACATCCAACGGCTGGAACAGGAAAGTGAAATGGTCCAAATAGAGACCGATATGGGATGCAAAATTGACTTTTTTGCGGTTGTGTTTTGAGATATAAACTCTTGACCAGCTCTTTAAGTTATCACTTTAATAGCACTCATCCTTGTTGCATGGTAGACTAAAGTCAAGTTCTCAACTAAAGATTACTGAAGTGCTTAGAAGGCAAAGATATATTAACAGAAAAACAGAGGGAATTACGCAAAAAAATGATGGAGCAAAGATTTAACATTCCCTCAAGAACAACTATAACCACCTGCTTAGAGAGACCCTACAAAAAAGGTAGCTGAATTTTGAAGCATGACATAAGAACTCAACACACAAGAGGTAATAACACTTTCTTTCCAATCATTACCTATGGAACTTACATGATGAGGATACAATTGCCAAGCCACTGGCAACATCCTCAACTTTTGACATGCGAACGCAGGCATGGAACGTTACATCCAAAATTGAAAAATGTTCAACTTTTGCTACTGTCACTGCTGACACTATGGTTTGGGTCTCGCCCTGGGCGGCGTCAATGTTTTCCTGTTACTTTTTTTTTATTCAGTCAGTATTTACTACATTTGCTAAAATAAATAGTTAGAATATAAGGATGTGTTTTTTTTAAAACATGGCACATCCTATAAGATGTAGCCCTTTATGTTATGGAAAGACAGCTGGCCTTGATATAGGAAAAAAGTAAGGTTTCAAAGAAAATGGCCTCCTGTCAACTAAATGTTAGTCAATTGATAAGATCAATCAACTTTAGATTGACTTATTAGTTAATAACTTGCTTCCTTATTTCAATGTCATTATCTGTTAAAATTGTTTCTTTGGCTGATGTGAATAATTGTATTTAAAATCAAATTTTTTTGTTCTCTACCTTGGAGACAAAATGGTGGAGATAATGTTGTCAAACTCAGAGACAATCTTAAACTGTATGGATTTTATGTGGAAAACTGACATACATCACTGCTTACATTATTGAGTCAAAGTAGCAAAAAAGAAATCATTGACTTCTCTCACCACCACTCATCCATATTTTTTAGTTTGACGTTTTTCGTAGTTGTTTTCATTCTTCCACTCCTGCCACCCTGATTTACTTGCGTAAATTTACTTGCTTGTTAGACATATCATATACTAACTCCAACCCAGAATACAGAAAATTGTGAAATCGTTGCCCATTCTGACAGTTTGAGAAAAGAAAAACAAGAGCTTAAATTGCTGTCACACTTGTTTTGTCGTCATAATCTTGTGGAAAAATATTATGATTCCTGTTTATTTCCATTAAAATTTAAAAGAAAAATGTATAAGATTTGAAGGTCTTTTTGCTTTCAGACGATGCATATTGACTGAGTGCGACATTGAATGTTCATTTGTGAATAATTGTGATGATTAATCGCAAATGATTGTTTTCTTTTTCTTTTCCCAGACTTAATAATATAATATCTAATCATCTAGGGTTCAATTTTATACATGTAGACTTTGTGTCCCCAATGTTTAACTATGAGTTGAAATGTTCAGAAAGTAGGTTGGACACTTCTACAGAAGTGTCAAAGCATTCTGAGGTGCATGAATCTTCATGAGTGTGAAAAAGAGTTTCTGTGTTATTATTCCTGCAAATCTGCATAGCATTTGAATTAAAGTTTATAGGATTGCTACATGGTATGTTTCATCTTTAATTTTTTGACATTACAAAAAATATGTGGCATGTCTACATTATTGATTATTTACCAAAGGCACATTTTTTTTCAGCTATTAAAACAAAACACAGATATCTAGTATTGACATGGCGTTATGAAGTAAAATCCTATTGGAGTGACAAGAAATTATGCCAGTTGTAGTGGAGTAAATCAAAAAGAAGAAGAAAAGATATATATTATACATTTTTCTGAGAAACCTTTTAGACTGAAAACTACGATTTAGAAACAATCAGAAGGCTGACTCTTCATTAACTCTCTGTGATAAAGAATTGATTTGACCAAAAAGAGCCTGCTGCTTAATTACAAGCTACAATCTCCCCTAATCAATCTAGTTTTCCACAAAGTGGTTACTATGACAGCCATCTGTACTTCTGGAAAAGCAGATCTAAAACAGTATTTAAACCTACAGGACAGTTAGCAGCATTTCTGGCTCTACATTAAAGGTCCTAATTCATACAAGCGTCACTAACAGCCTTACTACAATGTGCTGCCAGCCTCAAACCGCCCACATTCTCTGCTTCCCTTCCCTGTCAACAATAATCTCCTGCTTGTTTCATATGTCTGAAGGTGGCTACATGCCGTCAGCCTGTCTTCACATGAGTCACAGGGGAACATTTTGTGGTTAACCACACTGCTCTCCAGAGGCAACCTGGACAGAGGATTGTCAGATGAAGAAACACTCCCCAAGACGGGGGGCAGACCCTCAAAGATTGTCTTGCCTCTACACACTGTGGGTGCTGAGTGGAATCTTCTGGGTATTGGCTGTGCTAACTAAATTGACATTGGCTTCTAACCTCCAGGCTATCCATCAGTGAAGGGGCGAGCAGAGGCCCTGAGAGGTAACCCTTGAGTCTATTGCATTCCCTTCAGTAGTCGCGGCATTTTTTTTACTGCCAGCATGAATAAGACGGAGAAAGAGAAGATCTGTGTGAGGCAAAACATGGAAGAAAGAAACGCTCCACTCCTCTCCCCCCTCATATTTTAGGTGATAGCCATTCATTTCTAGTGTTTTTGGCCCGAGGAGATTTGTCTTATCTGTTCATTCTCTTTCTCACATGGGTGAAATAGAGGGTGAGTCTTCTCCAGTCTCCTCTCTCACAGTTGATTAGTAACTCCTGCTCTACCCATACGCTCCAGGGATCCTATGCCAGTTCCCCTTATACATCCCCCTGTTATGCACACACTTCATCCCCGCCTCTCCCCCACCTTCAATGAATGCTGCCGCACACAAATCTCCCTACAGTCATGGAACAGCAATTGGAGGGAATCGCACAACCAAGACCTGACATTTGCGGTGCACCTATAACAATGAGAGCTTGATTAAAAGGGCAGAATGAAATGGCGTCACCCTCCACTCATTGTCCTTAGCCCAAGTTAAATAGGATTTTAAACCTGTGCACTGCGGCTGATACCTCCACTGTCAAATTCTGATTGCTTTAAAGCAGCGAGAAGAAAAGGGAAGGCTGTTGCATTGCAGGTGTTTAACTGTATGTAAGCGAGGTGTCTAAGGTGACCAAGTTTACACAGAGCGTCTGGGATGAGATAAGCTGGCCGCTTAACGCAGAGAGGCAAAGCAAAGCTCATATTGCTTCAGTGAATGCTACGGTGTTTGAAAGGCAGCCAAATAAAGCTGGTTTTTTATCGCTCCTGGAACAACATACAAAAGAAAGGCAGCAAATGCAATGTGGCTAGTTTTAAAATTGGGATCAAAAGGTTCGAGCTAATTAACCAGCTAAATAAAAGTCCTCCAGCATCATCCTTGTACCCGCTGCTGTTTATTTCTTTCTGCCTGTTTTGCTGCATTATTTTGCGTGCCTATAGTGTCTGCAAGGTTTGCCAACATACACGGTGTAAGAGTGTGTGTGGGGAAAAGGAAGACAAATTACTCTTTCTGCTGAAATGTAAAAAAAATAATCACCAGATTATCTAGAAAAAAACTAATTCTAATTAACTATGTTACATTGCAAACATGACCCTTTAAGCACAATGCCCTTTCATCAAGCTTTTTTTTTTCCAAACTGTTTTGAAATGATTTGAGATTTCCGATGCAGCCCCAAGGAGAACTGCGGTGGGAGTCAAATGGAAAGGACAAGGGCACATAATAAAGACAAATGGCTAGAGCATGAAATTTGATTCATTGCCTTGCTACAGTAATGTTCACAAGGAAATGGCCAAAATTGACATGACATGAATTTCAAAATATTGTCAGAACCCCAGCCCCATAGCCTTCTATAATGACTTTGAATACCTTTGAATACCTTAAAGGCTCATAAGGAGCTTCAACCCAATTAATGCATCGTATCAATCAAACTGTAAATTAATATGTCTTTAAGGTTAAAAACTTTTTTAAGCATACAACATAGTAAAGCTTTCAAGCAACATGCTGAAGGACACGAGTTTTAGAGATGCCTGTCATGAGGTTTTAAATGGAGTGGTTGCCTTGTGGCTACAAAAACACAACCTCCATTTTATCTGTGCCTCTATGTCTTCCACGTTCACCAGAATACAGGTCTTTTCCATTCTCTGTTTCGTTCTCCCCCCTTGGTGCAGTTCGTTTTTGTAGATGGGAATACAGCAATTCCCAACCAAAACAACTGGAACCATTTGGCGGAGGTGCTTTCTGTACAGTTACAAAGAAACACCAGCTATCAGGTGTACACTGTAAGTTTGAGCCAAACTTTGTCTGTAGGCAGGTTTGAAACGCATTATGAGATGTGGTAGAGTAAGCAAGCTAACAAAGTCCTGTCCAACTTGAAGCTGCCTTGTCACAATCATTAAGTCAATGTAAAATAATAATTTTGCCTGAAATAGAATTAAGAAGGGCCACACAGTGGCGCAGTGGGTAGCACTGTTGCCTTGCAGCAAGAAGGTCCTGGGTTCAATTCCCAGCCCTGGGTCTTTCTGCATGGAGTTTGCATGTTCTCTCTGGGTACTCCAGCTTCCTCCCACAGTCCAAAAACATGACTGGTCTCATTATAAATGGATCTCTCTAAATTCTCCCTAGGTGTGAGTGTGTGCATGGTTGTTTGTCCTGTCTGTCTCTGTGTTACCCAGCGGGGTTCACCCTGGCGACCTGTCCAGGGTGACCCCCGCCTCTCACCCAGAATGTTAGCTGGAGATGGGCACCAGCACCCCTGCCGACCCCACTAGGGACAAGGGTGTTAGAAGGATGGATGGATAGAATTAAGAAATACACTAATGGTATGATACTCCTTCCCTTGAAACATCTGACCAATAAACAGGCTGCATTGATTGCAGTGACAAGTTTTTTGTTTGCCTTGAGTTTTCTCTGTGTGAAAAGGAACCCAACCACTGGAAAACGTTACAACCTAACAAACCAACCAATTAATTGGGACCAAAATAAACAAACTACAGGCATAAAAAAAAACTGAAGCTTTTTCTCTGCTTCTCCCTTTGTTTTCTCTGCTCAGATAAATTTAAATCCAAATAAGGACAGCTGCAGCACTTATGGGAAGACACTTCAAAGGCCTTCCAGCAAGCTCTACACTGAAGTGTTACGGCCAGTGGCCTTGTCTGTTCTTTTTCTTTTTCCTCTTCTATTTAGTTGCAGGTGCAATTGCAGTTTCCTGCCTGCTGGCTCCACTGTGTGAACTAGGTGTGAGAAAATAACATTTTGTTTAAATTAACTGATTGTGAGACTCATTGAAGAGCATCTGCTTGGGCAAGATTATATCAATCACTGGATTTGTCTTTTAAATTTTAGCTTTAGAACTGACTATGCAACACATTTTAGCTGCTTTGAGACAAATTCCAATTACTAACCAAATTAACCAAAACTTAGTTTTTAGTTATTCCTTAAAAATGAATGCACATTAAAAGCATTCACTTTAATATCAATCTTCAGCTGCATCCCAACTGAAACTTAAGGCCCGTTCAAAAAACTGGTAACTTATGAATATGCAAAGAAAAAGTAGACATAGTTCAATATGTCTTTGTTTAAAAATTTACCTCAACAACCACAATGCCTGTTTTAAGACAATAAAAGTAATTTGTTTGATGTTATTGTTATTCATTGTCAATAACTACAAATGTTTTGCAGCAGAATTCTGTTGCAGGTTTAACTTTGCATTTGTACACATAAAACAAATTAGCGTCAAGTCATGACTTGTAATTCCTTTAAATAGAAATCAGTCTTTTTGTTCTTACAACATGGCCTGTAAAAACAACTTTACACCATAGTGCTACGTTATCATGGTAATAAGTCAATAACTTGAAATAAATTGTAACAAAACCCGGTGTTATTAAATCAGCTTTCCAACTTTAATAATAATAAAGTTAGATTTATAAAAGTGATAGTCATTGCACTTTTAGCTTAAAGACCTTGTCTGTGTTTTTCCCAAATGAATGCATTTAAAAAAAGCTGAGCAGGGTTTAAGAACAGCAGAGAGACTGCAGTTAGCAGCAACTGGTTGGGCAGGGGCAGCAATCCCTTAAAGCCAAAAAAACAATATGGTTTCAAAACTAAATTTTACATCATACCATTCCTACATTTTAAAGTATTTTAATTGGATGGCATACAAACTTCTACAGTAACCAGAGATTTCTCTTTTTGAATTGAGGAGCTGGTCCACTTTCCTGTCTCTGGCAATCACTCCTACATATTTCTCTTGTTCACAAAAAAAAAAAAAAAAAAAAAAAAAAAATCAGTTATTGTGTGAAACTTTCAGAAGTGCTGCCCATCACTTAAGTGTTAAGGTACCACTCCTTCGGGATGCTCATAGCAGCATTCTGCACAGCAGCTGACTGCAAGGTCACTAGATGAGAAGATCCATTAACCAGCTAGTATCAGTTTGTTGGACTCCCAGTGTTATTCGAGCAGAAGGGCACAAAGGGATCACTCTCTATGCTACAACCAAGCTTCCCTTCTTTCTGTGCAGAGAACTACTCCTCCTACATTCTGCAGTTGTGTATTGTACATTTTGCTTGTCTTCCATCACGAGTTACATATGCAAAATTAAATAATTGATTATTCTTTCATCTTTAGCCTATGTAAAATCCAGAAGTGATTTGTAAATCAGTATCACGAGTACTTGTAATAGGAGGCTGAGTCTAAACAGTGACTGTGAGAACACTCACCACTGTTCTCTCTGTATCTATCTAATCAAAATAGTAGTACTATGAAACTGGTATTTTCATTCAAAGTTCTAGTCTCATCTTCCATTATAAAACATGCTGGATAAACAAAAGGCACACTATGATTTACATGTAAAATTTATGCTTTTTATTATGAATATTAACGTATTTTAGCTGCTCTTCTGTTTCAAACAAAAACAATTAGATCATGGTTTACTGTAGTTTTTCCCACAACAGAAGTGATCAATGTGTCATGAAGGCATGGCCCAGGTAAATGTAACAAGGTTTATCTTTTTAAACTAGGGTTTAAAATGACAATTTTTTAAAATGTTCCAATAGCACAATTTATAGAGTTTAAAGTCATTGTACTGAAATGCCAGAGTAAGTGCCAGAGTCACAGAAGGTTTTTTCCAGCTTCATGGAGTTTAAAGAAATTCAGGCCTGCCACTCCCCCACTTGCTGCTGGACATGGCTGGTTAGCTAGCTGACAGATGGCTATTAAACTTTTTCCTTGCTTACAAGAAAGATAAATGCAGCTATTTTGAAGTTCTTCCCTTTCCCAAAACTTGTTCATTGTTTTGAGACTACAGTTGGCAATCCATTAAAGTTGGCAAAATGTAAAGAAAGCAGACGACAGCAGGCTGGCTACCTGCAGATAGCCCCAGAAGATGTTCAGCGAATATTTCCTTGTAAGATTTGAGTTAATTTATGCAAAATTTGAATATTTTACTAAATAAATGTACTTGCCTGATATTTTTAAAATTGGGATAATTAATCAATTGTGTAATTTAAATACCGGAAAGAATAATTGTTGAGTATCTGTTTTAAATTAATACAATCATTCATGCTGTACATATTGTAGAACTGTGGCACTGTTACTCAAAGCTATCATATTCTGAACATCTTACACCAGCCCATGCTAATTCATTTCTATTTTTCTAATGCCACAAAAAAGAAAATCACAGTCATCAGGAAATCACAGCCTTATTTATTTCAATAGGCAGAACCATATGTTTGCAGAGGACCTTTCACTGGTGAGCACCCACTCTGTAGTACGATATGAAAACACCATCTGGTGTGCGAGCATCGGCAAAGATAAGCTAGCTGGGGGTAGATAGGAACCTGGTATGTCACAGGATTATCATACTGTCTGGTAGATCCGCTCTATTAGCCCCTGGTGGGTTGGATTATTGGATGATCATTACCATGTGTGACTGAATTTGGAGGTAGGTACTTGCGCTTCCCTGATGGAGTTCAGGCTTGTTAACACCTCCCATTACGTGTAGATTAAAGTATTTATGACTGTGCATCCATTTCACCTTATCAAGCACACATGCTTTAATTTTTTTTGACTTGGAGTAAAGCTGTATGTTTCTTACATGTCCTTCCTGACAGATAATGTCATGTCTTATGCAAAGTGCAACATTCTCTAGTGTGTTTTAACAGAATCACAGATGAGCAGAGGAGACTGCACATTTAGAGATGAGTTGTTCGCTCAACAAAAAGAACATCTGCAGTTTCTCATCAGCAAGATTGAAGCTAATGATGAGCCACGAGTCCGCTGACAGAGAGAAAGGAATTGGATTGTGTACAAGAGGCCCAGTGAGACCGGACATATGTTTTAGAAAATACTGTGAATCGAGTACGGCTTTTAGAAAGCGTGTGTGTGTGTGTGAGAGCTGAGATACAGATGCCTGATAGGGAAGGAGACAGAAAATGGGCCCCGTGCTATTTCTTTTGCACTTTGTTTATCCCATCTGAGCTTATACATGTGGATGAAGGAGGCACACGTGAAAGCAGGTAAAACAACCACACTGTTCCTCCCATTTCAATCTTTGCTTTCACTTACAGATAATGGAATTACACATCAAAGAAGCCTCTCTGTGTATCCAATTCTTCTGTGACCTCTACAAGCCTTTGTTCATATTCACCACAACAACTCCCCGGCCCTCTGCGTCCGCCTGCAGCCTTCTCCTTGCTCACTTTATATCTCTGTCAAGGGAGAGATTAAATTTTGATGAAAATGAAATATTCATTTCCACTAAGCAACTGATGGCCATCTTAATTTGATAAAACTTTTGATGCGACATCCTCATTGTTCTTTTTCATCACCAAACGCATCCTCTTCCCCACTCTTCTGACCCAGCTACACCGCTCTCCTTTGGGTAATTCTCCATACAAGCACTTCTGTTTTGAATCTGGCCTTGTTGAGATGTGGAATTCTAAAGTACCATTACAGCTTGTTGCATGCTGCTGAAATGTCTCTAAATCATTTCAGATGAAACATTTGCACACACCCAGACGATGAGGATCTCGGGGAGGATGTGAGTGGAGAGAGTCCCGCTTGCAGCTCCCTGCAGACGAGTGAAACACATGAAAACTTCTCACAGCCTTCTCCTGCTGCTTGTGCGGGGATAACAACAAGCCACTGAAGTGCCTCCGTGTGTTTGAAGATTTCAACTAAAAGAGGTGACCACAAACCCGATTTATCCTGCTGAAGCTTGCGAGCAGCTCATGCTGCACAATGCGGCTTCAAGTGCTTGCACATTTGTCAGCTCGCGTTGAAACTTTGAGGCTGTTTCAAAGACAATAATGAAAGCTGGGAACATTGCCTTCTCAAAGCATTTTTGGAAAAACTAAATGAAAAATGTATGCATGCAGGGTTGTAGGGGAGTAGCGAAGAGTGGAGATAATGAAATAAACATAAAATCCTGAGGGAGATTGGTTATATGGCACTGATTAAGTGACTTAAGTATAAAATAGATAAAGTAATTGATTATTCAATAAGTCTCTGTCATACAGTGACTAGCCTCACACACAGAAAAGTGACAACAAATGATAAATTAGCCTCATCACTGTACTGATAAAAGAAACTGCACATAATATGTGATTATCTTTATATAATCTATTGATAGACACATCGAGGAAAATAAGTGAGGAACATGTCAGCATTTCTGTCTATAAATATATTTTTAATGAACTTAACACTATGTTTCAGCAACAATCAAAGTAATTCACATGTGCAAAAAGGCAAAACAAACAAAACAGATAAAGTTAGCCATAATAAAGTTTTGAATACATACAGGAAATAAAGTGCAAGAAGGCAAAGAAACCAACAAGACAGCTGAAGTCTATCAGTATTGAAAACCAGTTGGCCCTACCTATTCAGTCCTTTTCAATGCAAATTAATTCATTATATATCCCAACCAATAGAAAAGATTCTTTTTACCAAGGCATCAAACAACAATCAACCTATGGTTGATAAAAAGCAAAGAACCCGTATTGCTGCAAAAAATACTGTTGGCACCGGTTACAGATGGATCTCTAAACTTCCGAGTGTACCAGTTAGCACTAATAGTGCCGAGGTCATTATTCCTTTGACCTCAGGAACCAAAAGAATCTAAAATTGTTGTTCATGTGTTTAGGACCACCCCAAAGACAATTTAAATTAACAGGTCCAATTTTTGAATGAAGTAATTTATTTCACACCTCTGGCACATCTGTCATACAAAACTCCACCGCTGAAGAAAAAGCATGTTGACGCCAATTTAAATCTTGTTGCAAAAAAATACAAACAAGCCAGAGAAATAGTACAATAATAAGATTAGAGTGCACAAGAACAATTAGGAGGAGAAAACAGTTTGTGGGGAAGAATAAGTCAAAATCACATTACACTCCACTTACTTTCTGTCTTACCTAAGCAATGCATGCAGCATCTTTATAACGAAAAGATGCTGCATGCATCTTTTCAGTAAAAAATTCCAGTAAAACATCTGGAATTTTTTACGACCCAAAAAGCTTTTCTGCTGATGAATGTCAGTAGCTGTTCCACATCATTCAAATTTTATTGCAAATGATTTATGTGTTTCCAATGTCTTTATTTGTGCGGATTACTTGACTTGTTATCAACATGTCAAAAGGCTTCAAAGAAATATATTTCCCAAGAAAAATTAATTGTTCAATAAATCATTTCTCTCTTTTATCTCTGAACTTAAACTTGCAATAATGTTATTTTTACGTAAATATATATCTGAATTAATAAGGAGGCTAAAAATAACGAGTGCATGACATTTCTCAAATGATGATAGAATGTTGTTATGGACAAAGACAAAAACAACTCCATTATTAAAGTCCTTTTATCTCTCCAAGCATGCAAATTATCTAAAAATATTATTTGTTAAAGGAAAAATATCTCCCCTGCTTCCGAGATCACTTTTTGTCCTTCTTACTGAAAACGCTCCATGCTCTGCTTAAATGGCTCCTTTATGAGATAGGAGGCCGCAAGACATGTCAGGAAGGAGAGAAAAAAAGAACTGCAACGGGTAAGCAGAGGGAAACTAAAGAGAAACGCATGTGAGAGAACAAATACAGTAGAAACGATCTTTTATTCCCTCCAACAGATAGAAGCTGCTGAATGATACAGAGCAACCATCTGGCATCAACTCGGAGCAATGCACTGTAAAAGCACTAAAATCAATGGCAACAACTCCACCTTGGATGCCCACCATTACCCAGATGGTGTACTTGGAGAACTGCGGGCCACCTAACTCAGAGCAGACACGGCACAGACACACTACCGCCCACCTCAATGAATTTCACTGGTTCGCTGGGGTTGGTAACCAGTGCTGAGGAGCAACATTAGCCACACTGTGCTGACTATGAGAGACCCCTCTGTTGGCCTCGGCAAAGTGAGTGAGAGATAAAGAGCGCCCAAACAAACTACAAATCTGAAAAAAAGAACAGGGAAAATAACCCACTAACATCTCCTTCAGAAATCCCCTCAGCTATAAATAATCTGTGCACTTATAGAACAGTACTATCAGTAATATTACATATGCATTTTGCATGATTTATGCAAACATTATGCTTATGTGGGAGTAGTTTTTAAAGAGAATATTAGATTCTTATATTATTTTTGCATAGGAAAAAAATATATTAATTAAGCCAGCCGCTTTGCACAAACACTTCCTTTAAAGGATAATATCAAGAAATATGTATTGTGATTATTCTTTTCTTCTCTTTGGTTATTAAGGTGAAGGAACCTATTCTTGCATCTCTCACCTCTTGGCACACACACATGTTTACCGCTTCTGCAACACAAGCAATGACAGATCCTATAAAAAGCAATGGTGCTATTGTAGCACATTTCTGGGTAAATTTGTCTTTGCACCTTGACATTTTTTGAAAACAAAGCTTGTCAAATCTATTTTGAGTCTTCATTTCAGCTGCTGCCACTTGAAAAGAAGATCATAGAAGGAAAAGAAAATAACCTTTGACCCAAACAATTTAAGTTCAGATCAGTAATGAGAAAACTTTTGAATTTGTGCAGTTTCTAAAACGTCAATATATTCTGAATACAGTGACGTGAAAAATCACAGCTTGCGCTGGGCCTCCCTTAAAAGCTGGATGATGTCTCGTTTTACACATCATTGAAAACAAGTTACACTTCATGTTTTCCATTTCTCTAGATGTAAATGCTAGAAATATATTAAAAATAAAGATAAACAGCATTCTTGACTCACTGTCCTCTAAAATCTAATCTATCTTTAACTTGTGCACACCTCACATATATTGGGCACCAAGAGACTTGCAGAAAAATTATTATTTACAATAGCAGTGTTGATGATTTGATGTACCAAACAGAGAGACAATTTCCAGCTCTGAAAATACAATATATACAGTGCACCAATTAATCCACTTTAAGCCATCTGGAAGAAAAAAAGCCCAGTTCCTTTTAAGATGGTCTTACCCCCTGACTGCACTCTGGCTGTAGTAGTGGCATTTTAATGAGGGGGCTACTGCCATTTTTGAGTAATTGTCCTTACATCATTCCACTAAACGTAAAAAACTATACCCCTTGTGGCAAAAAAATATATAAACGAAACATATTGATCTTCATTCTGTCCCTGTCTCTTAGTTGCACACAATGTTTTCTCACATGGCCAGTCTGCGAAAGACAATTCTCACATTGTTTCCTCAGTGAGTGATTTGAGAAAGAAAGCTGATGAAACTTGGCTTCATCATCTTTTTTTTTCTCTGTGGCGAGATATAACTGATGGGGACAACTTTTACTTAGTGTTTGCCAGTACTTTTTATGCATTTGACTTTTGTGCAAGTATTTAATTCAATAAAAATTTTAAAAAATGCTTCCTACATGAAGAATTTTTATGTTTTAAACTTTAGAAGGGTGCTATTTTTTCTGGGTTTTTCAGTATTTCTCAAATACAGAAATGCGTCCTTAAAAAAAAAAAACATTTCCAGGAGGCAATGTGAATAAAGCCGGTGACTCAACACGCTGCCCGTAGAAAATGGAGCACACAAGGCAGAGTGCATAGAGGTCACACAAGCCCACAGTGTTTCCTTGCGCGGCACCTGAGTGCAGAAGGCATTCACAATTTACTCCTGCAATGTTACTTGTCGGCACTCTCGTTGAGATTATTTCTAAATATTCACACGACCTTAGCGTTTGACAAGAGGCTGCTCATTTCCACCAATAACTAACTGTGACTCGCGCGTAAATGTGATGATCTGGGAGCAACTTCCAAGGTTACATCCAAACCCGAGTGAGTGCTCGCAGGAGTGGGTACAGCTAATATATTTCCAACTTACCAATTCGTATAACGTGAGGCATCCCGCAAGAGTACTGAATCCAAAAGAGGAACGCAATCAGCGAAGTCCAATATTCCCAAATCGCACTCCGGGGAGACAGCCAAGTATTTCGCATGGTTGCAAAGTCGTTGGATCCACTTTTTTCTCTCTAAAAATTCCACAGATGAGTCAGAATTGCTCATGAAAACTGAATTCTACAGAGCATGTGTGGATTTGGGTAAAATGCGACAACTCTGCGCTCATTGTTCTTGGTGCAACATTCTCCTCGGGTTTCGTTTCTTTTTTCTTCTCACGAGTCTTCGAAAGAAAGATGAGGATAAGCCCCCCTCCGTCCCTCACAGGCGGATCAGCGAAAACACCTGCTTCTGCAGGCTGCAAACAATCACCCCGCAGGAGTCTCTCTGTACACCCTCCTGCACACGGTGCTGTCTGTTTACAGGCAGAAAAGCCGAGCCGAACTCCTGCGCTTCGCTGCGCCACTGTGGACGACTAGAACTGCGCCTGCGGAAGTTTGGCTCTCCTCGAATGATTTTGTCTTCGTCAGCTTGCACTGATTGTTGAGAAATTTCAACATACTTCGGTGACTCAGAAACGCTTCTCGTAGTTTAGTCACTCCAGTCCTGATCGCTTCACTTCTGCAAACTGCTCAGAAAGCAAGGAAAAGAAACCCGCTCCGGTCCGGTTGCGCACCGTCATTGGCAAAAGGGAGGTCACTGAAAAAGGTCCATCTGTTCAAAGAGATTCTTGCTAGGTCGCTTTAAATTAACGAACGTTTCACTATGTGTTGGTTTGGGATATAATGCGGGCAGCAGTGTATCTGCGTGCGTCTGACGACCCTGCTTCCACGGTGCCACTAGAGGCACGCGTCGTTACGCATTGCTGTCAACTATGTCCAAGTGTTCCGTGGAGGTGAGAGGGATCCGAATCACCACTCGGTTCTCTACTTTTCTGAATTTGTCGGTGCTTTTGTTTCAGTCCATACATTATTTTTTGTCTTTAACGTGATTTTTTTTAAATTACTATTATTATTATTATTATTATTATTATTATTGTTTTGTTAATTGGCTTCTCTGACCTCAAACATTAAAAACAAAAGCAAGTGTTTACTTGATTTGTGTTTTAAAATTAAAATATTACATACATATATGATCCTTTTTTTTTGTATTTTGCTGTCAAAATCTATTAGTTGGGAGTTAAAATTAGGTTAAACGTTTCTTTACTTATTTAAAATAAGAACATGGCGAAGAAAAACAAAAAAATTACCGGAATATAGTTTTGTTTCAGACATGGTATTATATGACAATACTGAGACAAATAGAGGGGCTGTTTATTCTTTGCACCTCAAAAGTGGTGCCCCGCATCATTTTTAGTCTCAAAACTAATTTTTGGTTTGGTCGCAGGTAAGTCAAACTTCCATCAAAAAAAACAAAACAAAACAAAAAAAACTTACTCATCCCTACTGCGCATGGGCACTGACGTCACGGGGGAAATATAGCTATGCAACCTATGTTGAGGAGTAGCAGAAGTATGATAAAGCAGACAATTTGTTTGGTTTATCAAAATGGATGCAACAATAAAACAACGTGGTTGATTGTTTTTCACTTCTGGTTTTTGGTAGGAAAGTCCAATTGCTAAAACGTGTGGATCGTGTTCATGATAGAATGCAAGCAAAAGCAAAAAAGTGAACACTTTCCCCAAACTATCTCTGCAGCAGAGATATGTATGGAAAACAGGTTTCAGCTGAGTGTCAGGAAAAAAAAAAAAGACCAAAAAACCCCCGCCAATTATTAGTCACTCTGTTGGTGTGTGTGGTGGCGTGAATGCCCTGCAGCATCTTTCTGCTTGTCCTGTTGTCCATATTTTCATCACTGCAAAGAGTCATCAAAGGCAAACTGTTGGCTTCCAGGGCTGTTCCAGAAAGTTTTGATTGAGGTGGCCAGATATGGGCCACAAATAATCTTGGAGAGGACCCACCACAAACAAAAGCCGTGAAAGAATTTAAGTAAATGGTAAAAGGACTGAACTTATATAGCGCTTTTTCCGATCATTTCTGACCACTCAAAGCGCTTTACATTATAGTCATTCACCCATTCGCTCTCACAAACGCTCACACATTCATACACCAATACGCAGATCGGTAGGCAATTTGGGGTTAAGTGCCTTGCCCAAGGGCACATCGACATGGGGCAGGAGGAAGCTGGAA
>CAEGAE010080262.1:0-18685 GCA_903067095.1 Girardinus metallicus | reverse complement strand
GGATTATGGTAAGGGTTAGGCTGTAGAAAATAATGGAAGTCAATGAGAAGTCCCCACAAGTGATGAAAACACGACCGTGTGTGTGTGGGCGTGGGTGTGGGTGGGTGTGTGTGTGCGTGTGCGTGGGTGTGTGTCTATTTATGTATATTTCCTTTGCTTGGAACGCCCCAGCAGGGAGGCAGGAAGCATCTGACCCACATGCCTGAAGCCCTTCACCTGGCTCCTCTCCATGAAGAGAAGCCTCTGGATGGCCGAGTGTCTCTGAGGGAGAGCCAGACAATGTGGAGAGGAAACTCATTTTGGAAGTTTGCATTCGGAATATTGTTCTTCCCTTTCACTTCCCAGCCTGTGACTGTAGATGAGGATATAGGGATGTAGATCAACTGGTAAACTGAGAGCTTCACTTTCTGCTCAGCTCTCTGTCTTGCCAGACCAGGACAGCGCAGCATCACTGCAGACGCTGCACCAATCCACCACTCAATCTTCTACTCCATGTTTTCCTCATTTGTGAACACCTTGATGCTTAAACTCCTCCACTTGGGAGAGGACCTCGTCCTTAACCTTGAGAGGGCAGTTAAAGGTACAGGTTCTTTAACTGGGTGTCTCACACGGCTGTTAACTGCTGCAGCAAAAGCTTGAGATCAAAATCTGATGAAGTCAACAGAACCTTATCATCTGCAAAACGTTAGAGGTCCAATTCTGAGGCCATCAAAACAGATTCTCTCAACATTTTGGCTGCGCCTACAAATTCTGTCCATAAAGGTTATGAACAGAATTGGTGACAAAGGGAAACCTTGGAAGAGTCCAGTTCTCACCGGAAATGAGTTAGAGTTTCAAATCAACAAACAGGCTGTAGGTCCTATAAAGTGCCTCAACAGTTGCAGTCAGAAGCAGAAAGTAATGAGGAAAGGTTGAACTCTAGACTACATAACTGTTGATTGATAACATTTTTACAGAATCTGGACATTATTGCTGTCAAAGGAGTGATCTTTGTTGTTGTGCAGCTGAAACCCGATCTGCTGGCTCTTCTGAGTTGTGCCATGTGTTGGTGAAGTTGTTTGGTTTCACTGATGTAGAAGCCTCGTGCATTGGACAGCATGCACAACCCCACTCAGCTTGGGCTTTAGGAGGTTTGTCTTTGGGTTGAACCTGCCTTTGTGTGAGTGTAAGGGAGGGTTGGTTCATTAGACACTGAAGAATCTGTCAACACATTTATACTCTTTCATTCAGCTCCTTGGTACTTGACGTCAACATCCTGGTAATGTTTCAACATAACAAATCTGAAGTGGATTAGACTATAGTTTCTACTGATAATTCTGAATGAATCAAACAAATGGATTCTTTTTTACTTTGTCTTTGTAACTATCGTAGTCAACACTACGAATTAACCCATTTGTTCAGATTGTCTCCTTCTTACAGTATATTCTGCACTTTGAGTATTCTACTCCACACTCTAAGTGACATTAGTTTTACTATCAATGGGAAACCATGTTCTTAATGTTCATCTAAAATCTCTGTGGTCATTATTATGACGCTACATCTAACATTAGCAGATTGTTATGAGTCATTAACTATCAGCCCATGGCCAAAAAATGTCCCCAGTTAATAAATGAATGACAGTAAAATAAGTGGGTCTGTGGGAACTGCTGTCTGTAGCTTCCATACAGTTTTGCATTCACTTCTGATTAAAAGAGACAAAGACTGTAAACTGACGTGTTGCATATTCCATTTTGTGTACACACTGCAGTCATTGGCAGGAATCAGTGCAAATAAAATTTATAGCACATGCAGAATGCATTGATTTTGAAAATTGTCATGATATATTCATTTCACTCAGTTTATGTAAATAGCGCCAATTCACAACATATCAATGGTCCTTTGCGAGAAGTTCAGAAATCAGATGGTCCAGAAAATCTGGTTCACATTCATTTTGCAAGTATTCTAATCAGGAGCTGTTCTATTTGTTGTATGTTGACATGTTTAATTATCATCTCCTTTCCTTTTTCCTTAATTTTTACTACGAACTTTTCTGAATTCAGTAAATTTTTTTTGTGGAGTTTTGTTCTTTGTGAAGTAAAAATGCATACGCACATAAGGATGGAAATACAACTCTGACTAGAGCAACGATTTATAGCCAAACAACAACAAACTCTTCCCATTTCATTAAAGAAGAACCGAGGCTAATGCAGAATAATGTGTAATGAGGTGTGTGGCCTCTAGGGGTCACTGGTAGTGTTTAAGACTTCTAACCTTGTTGTGTTTTTTTTTTTTTTATTGACGTCTTATTACGAACTGTAATGCATTTTGTGGGTATCAGTCAATTCCATTTCATTGCTTTTTGCAGAGTGGAGCTGAATTAGAATTGGGAAGTGAAGGGCAGGAGAAGTAAGCAGATGAGTGGGGTTGATGGGGGGTGTACAGTTCCATTAAGACAACAGTATAAGTAGTGTTGACTACAGAGCCCAGAGGAGAAAGCTCCAACCAAAAGGTAATTAGTCAGCAGCACACTACTCAGCACCAAGGACAGCGCCGACGCCTCCTGGTACTACGCTCCAGTACGTGTGACGATGTGCTCCATCCCCATGCCAACACACCGCTGCAGTCGTTATTGGCAATCGCGCCCTCCACAACCTGTGGCGATGTCATTTTTCCTGCCCTGAGGATGATGACTTGTTTCAGCCGGGCTGATGAAGAAGCGTACCTGCAGTGACGACATCTCTGCCCGGGATGGAACGGAGACACACTGGGAGAATTGCATTTCCACCTGACTGACTCTGGCAGATTGTATCACAAAGCGTGCTGTGTGCATTTAAAGCTGGCATTAATGGGCTGTTTGCTTTTTTCCAAAGCGATAGTCTCTTACATGGATACCATATTAATAGCTGGCTTAAACACAACCTTGCAACTTTTACTCACTTTCTTCTACATTTTGCTTCCCTTTCTTTGCATCTCTTGGGGCCCAAACGCAGTGGGCCATCAGCTCTTAATGATGAAAGACAGAACCTACTGCTGTGCACTTCAGCTACTGTTATATTGTTCTCATATTTTAATGAGACTGAACAAGCCGCGTGTGCATGTGCTCTCCCTGTGTTATCGTTGTCTAATGGTTAGACTTAAGGGCTCAGATGAAGATTCAATTACTATGGCCTGTTGTTGTTCACAGCCCATGGCAAACACACACACTCACACGCCTACACACGCACGCACACACACCAACACAGACGGATAAGATGGGTAACACACACCCTCACACATCAGCACAGATCTATACAGTGTCACAAAATTACCCACACACACTTTATATAATGGCCATAGTTCATTGACTCAATGAAATTTGAATGCCCTCAACAGAAAGATAAAAATACACACATATCCACACCCATCCACACACACGCGCATCCACTCACCACACACTCGACAACAAAGTCATTTGGGAACCCTGAAGGAGCAATATCCAAATCTGCCAAAGAGAAAAGAATGATAATTCTATTGAGAGTCAATCTCGGGGCGTTTTGTGATTATGGTTATTTATTTGGAGCCGTGCAGTACAGTCAGCATCACAACGAACGCAAATATCGATCTCTTTTAGAATATGAAAACACCTGCAGGCCTCAAATCATTCCTCGCAGTCCCTCTCCACAACACTCATTCATCCGCTCCGTCTCCACTCGTTCTGCCCATCTTTCCCACCACCGCAGCCTCTTTAAGGTTCTCTTGTTCTTATCTTTTTTTTTTTTTTAGCACAACTAGCAGAGGAAAAAGAGAACTTTTTCAGATTAAGTACTAACATTGTCTTGTGTGTTGCAGAGGAAGATATTACCTTTTAGTGTATCATCTTACTTGCACCCAAAGTATATTTGAATATTTGACAGTATCGGGATATTTCTGGCCTTCTGAGCAGATTAGACTCACTACTGAAACACTAAAGCTGCTGCTTTAACAGTATCAAATTGGGCAACTGATGCTGATCTAACTGTATTAAATTTTTTTATTGAACAACGGAAAAAAACATTTTTCATTGTTTGGAAGGAGAATTTATAGGTTAACGTAGCAGCAGGATAACATAATGCCAAGGTATGATTATTAAATCAATCAATAAAGGAATCAATCTCTATTTACAGAGCATCTTTTATACAGCAAGGTGTAACACAAAGCGAAAGACAAAACTATAACAGATGAACACAATAAAATTTGATCAAACTGAATAAAGACAATAAACTACAACATTACAAATAAAATTGTTAAGAAATAAAATAAAGAAATTAATGCATCATTGGGGAGGTTGGCAAATGTAATCATGCAAAATTGCTTGGAGGCATTTGACATGTTTCAGTTTATAAAGAGAACATAGAAAATGTAAAATAAGAAATATTAAAGCTGGGAGCAGCCTTGCTCAGCGCCGCTCCGACCTATTCCGGCACCGCCGCCCGCTCGCCACCGTCGACGCTCTCACACCCGTCCGCCAGGCGTTACACATCGATGCGTATGGCAGCACTCCCTGAAGACGCACTTGACTGCTGTAGCAAGTAGATATAGCTGATGGAATAACCTAGGGGGCGCAGTGGAGTCATATTACAATTCAATGGTATTGGGCTCTTTAGAGGTGAACAAAGGTCATACATATCCAGTTTGGTGCAAATCGGATGATGCATTTGTGATTTAGAGACGACCGTATGCATATGGCGTGGAACTGCAATTCACCATTCGGCCACGCCCACATGGTTCAGTCAGCAGCCAGCATTGACAGAGTTCATCATCATTTTATGTCAGGATAAAACCCACATGAATCGTAGAGTAAAAGACAGACATTCAGTAGAATAAACAGGTGACTTTCTGTTGGAAGTGGGCGGGGATAAGGTGATGTCATCAATTGACCATGTGAATGTGATGAGGGCTGAAAATAAAAAAGTAAATAATAATTAAGAATCATTTCTTATAAATAAATAAAAAGATATATGTATGTAAGCTTTCTGTTGTTGTGACATTTGTGAGTGTTTGGTTTTTAAATTTTGTTTAGTACTGAAAAACTGATAATTGAATCCTTATCATACTTTCCAAATAACTACTTCTAAGATAATGCTGAATGCACTTCTGTGCTTATCCTCTTGGCTAAGTGTCTGCAGTTATGATTATAGGATTGTGTGCTCTCCTCAGTTGTTTCTCCTTTCTTCACAGAGGAATACTAGACCTCTGACCATCTCTGCAGTGACCATGAGGTTCTTGGTCACCTTCTTGACTTCGGCCCTTTTATCAGCTCAGATGGACAGCAGTTCAAGACTAGCGAGGTAGCTTCAGCAGTGCTCCCCAACGTCAGAAGAAAACTTAAACCCCAGTTGCTACATTCACCCACAGCCCTGAAGACAACCAACAACCAGCAAAGACATCTGCATCACAACCTATGGCAAGGTCACATCCAAGATAACAAGATATTTCTTCCTTAATAAATCTGACAGATTTATTAAGGACACAGGGAAAACCGAGAGCAACGGAGATACTAGCGGCTAATAGCCCCGTGCAGCTTATATATGTACATTTCCAGTTTTTTAAAAAAACTTTGTGGGGTGTGCTCTATAGTCCGGAAAATACAGTAATTACTGTTCGATATTTCAGGGACATTTATTGGAAAATAACATTGTGGGAGCACCATGAGTCTCGTTTTAGCGGAAGACATGACAGATATCTAACAGATTTTTATAAGGCAGTATGAACAATTAATAAAGCAAAGAGTTTGTGCATAAGGTTGTATTTTGGGTCTAAGTGTGTACTAAAGGTCTCAGTTAACACATATGTTACAGTTTGCGCGATGACTCATCAGTTAAGACCTTATTCAGGACTTAAAGCAATGAATCCATGATTCCATGAGGCCCGGCAGATTTGGGAGGCATTTCCCACCGACACAGTCAGCCATGAACTGGAAACTACTGTATTTCTTTAATTTTTATGTCGGACTGGCCAACTTTCTATTATTCCTAACTCGATTTGATTCGGTAGGGGCTTCTGCACTTCCCGCATCAGAGTCCTCTGTCTCCCACTGTTTTTTCAGCCATTACAACAGTTTAACCCATTGTTAACATGTTGTAACGTGTTTTTCCGAGCTGCCTGTAAATGCAACATTACCGTTAAGATGCTCTCGTCGGTTTTACCTGTGCCGCAGTCAGGGACATCTACTGTAGGTCTGCAGAGCGGCACTCTGGTGTGTGTTAGAATCATGGCAGCAAACCAGCAAAAGGCAAAAAACTTGGGCCTGTTTTTCCCCCCCAAATTAACAGAATGTGTTGATTAATGCTCTTAGATCCAGGTAATGTTAGCTAAATGATAACTAGCTCATGGCAATTGATCACGTTGAGTTTGTTAACAAGTACAGGCTATTAATATTGTTATTATCTATGTTCAAAAGTGGGCTGTACTGGATACGTTTACGTTAATAACTTTTTTTGGAAAGAAGTAATTTTTTTGGAAAAAATAAGAGTAGTTTTACTGCACTGTACTTTTTTGTTTTACTTGAGTAAGTTTAACATTGTTAAAAATATTTACTAACATATACAGCATTAGAATAATAAAAGATCAATAAAAGAAATAAAACTAAATCAACTCAATAATTTAACACTGAAACATGAATTAGAGAGTAACGAACAACTAGGATAATATAAGTAATGGTCATTCTGTCATTAAAACACAAGACTATTGCTGGGTTTCAGACACGTGACCCGGATGACGCACAAAATTCAGACGGCGTTCCGGAAGGGGATTTCTCCGGTTAAAAACAAAGTAAAACTGATCACAGCGAATAGCTAATAACCTAAATAGGCTGGAACAGACAAGGCATCTTGAAAAAAATATGCGTATATTTGGCATATGATCCGTATTTGTCATAAAGTGGTGGTTGTGGTGAGACAGAACGCAGGCTGAACCCAGGTAAAAGTGATGATGACGATTTAATAATGGCAATAGCTCGAACAGTCCAGGATACAAGCAGCACGGCAGAGCAGAAGCTAAGGCTCATCACCGGTACCAATTATTTCACAAAGACTGGAAAACGAGAGCTAAGCAGACACAGGACTTACTCAGTATAACTGTGAACGACAAAAACAAACCGCAGCTTCAACAAGACTGAAAGACATACGACAAGTTAGACAAGGATCCGACAAGAGACAGAAACATCAGGTGGGTTTAAAGACACAGGGAGACAATCAAGGAGCGACGAGGAACAGGTGAGACAATCAACGAGTAGACGGGACAACAGAGACAAAAACCTAAATTAACACAGAGAAAAACTCAAATCCTGACAGTAATGTCTCGGTAAAAAGGATTTACCCGATGTCGAGGCGATCAACATAACTATCTGGAGCTGCAGAGTTCATATCATACGACAAGCCGAAAGAACGTTTTCAAAAGCCTGGAGAATATAAGCATTTAGTTTCAAGTTGGGTCAAGCATTTAGGATCAAAAGAAGGATTAAATGGCTGTCGACTTGTTTCTGCCGTGAGCAGTGAATTGTGCTATTTTAAATAATTAGTCTATGATAACGATGCTATCGCTAACAATGAACTAACCCATGTTATTTCGATGAGCTTGGATCTCCTGGTAAATAATTTATTTAGCTTCTGTAAACCCAAATTCACGCTGGAGTTGTATGTTAATGTTGAGTCATTGTAGGACCCTGGACTCAGGTCCAATGTAGGTCAACCTTTAGCAGAGATCTACAGAAACCTCATGTTCGTGTCTGGCCACGAATATACTTTGCGTCCAGACACGAAGCATGTGTGGGAACAGTCACAGCTCACTGTGACTGTATGGCTGGGCAGGGTAGGTTATATTTAATTTATTTAGCTTTTTTTTCTTTTTGAAAGTCCCACTGAATAAACAGTGACTCGGCACTAAGCTAGCTGCTAACAACATTAGCACTCTGAGGACAACGCTAGGGTATAAAAATAATACACGTTACCTTACATATGAATGATTGTCTTTCTAAGTAACTGTCCAATAAAACCTCTGAAAATACAATTTAAACGATGTGATTGTTACTTGTTAGAAAGTGGGCGCTGCTGTGACGGCCCCCTGTCACTTTTGCGAATAAATCCCTGTTTAATTGTTGTTTTCTCCTTGCAGTTGATTGGCTGCAAGGAGATCAAGCTCCACCCACCAGGCAAGTGAGTTTGGTCTGGGAATCGTAGGCTAAGCTGGGTTTTCCAGGTTTTGGTTGTAGGGGGAGCGATCCTGTGTTCAGGGTGAGGGGAGCGGCCCCAATCCGATGGCCAACTGCTGGCTGGTTCATGAATTCTCCCACACTTTTGTATATTTGGCCACGATTCCCAGTACCTCCGTGTCCAGACTTGGGTTGAATAAAACCTCCTCGTCATATGTAAATCGGTCTGGACTCCTTATGTTGTGTGTCCTGTGTGGACAGTAACAGCTGCAAACTCTGGCATCGTTAGCTTCTGCACCTCCTATTATTAACTGTAGATTGTTGATCCACTTCTCTCCCCTTTTTTTCTGTAAGTTTTTTTTAAATTAACTCCCTTGTGACTAACTACATTCGAAACACAAAAATACTGTTTATCTTTCTCTCTATTAGAACGGTCGAAACAACCATACAAGACACAAACTTTAGACATTTTGGTGCTGGATCAACAGAAATAAATGGGCTGCATTTACTTTCTGCCCTCCATCTGCATTGGGTGACGTCGGCGCTACGTCATCTGAAACCCAGCAATATACATATATAAAACCATGGCAGGTATCACAGAATTGGTGTTACCTGACACCAAAGCCAGATGCTGTCTCTACCAAGCCATGGCAGCTAATAGCAGCTGTGGCAGGTGACACTGGAAGTGTCACTACAGCTGCCACAGCCATGATTTGAGCTTGATGTGTTTCTCAGGAAAGCTGTGGGTCAGAGGAGAGAAAGATGTTGAGCTGGTTCCTGACCTGAACCTGCTGAACCTGATATTTGTCTGTTGGAGCTTCTTCCTGCCTCTAACATTGACTTTAATTTGCTTCTGTTTACTCCTCAATAATTCCCTGCCCCCTATCTGAAGGAAGTTTATTCTCGGTCCTTCGGGTCACTGCCAGCCACAGGTTTATTATGGTCACTCCTCTTTACATGTCTGTTGGCTCATATGGTCAGAAAGTCCAGCAGAGAGGCTTTCAGGTCAGAGACGTGTCCTTGAAGCTATGTCTCAGTGAAACTCATAACACTGCATCTTGATACTCTGCCCGGTCCTTGTTGGAAGACATCCAACTTGAAAGATCTCCAAAGATCTCACATCGCCCATTCTTATCAGTTCAAGAGATAAGAATGGGCGATCTCATCTGTGATTGGTGCTAAAGGTCAGATATTATTTGAGCTCTCAATCAGTCGGTCCAGTTTTTTTAAACAACTTTTTTGTTTTGGTCTCCTATCAAAGCAACCATTCAATTAAAGATGTGTAAGAAAAATCCTCCCAGTTGAACAACATCCAAAACCAACAAGAAAATGTATCCAGAAATACTGTTTTAGTCAGAAAAGTAGTAATTAAGGTTTTTAAAAACAATAATTATAAATGAATGTAACTGCTCCAACCTTCTAGATGTGATACAGGCATATATATATATAAAGATAAAGAAGAAGTGATATGTGTTTAATAAATGTGTACTTGTGCTCCAAGTTCTTGAATCAAGTGGAGAATCCAGAGCGGACACAAGCGATAAAAGTACAGGCAATCATCGGCATGGAAAGAAGAGCCTGAATTATTTACAGGTTGGAGGAATTTACTGTATATATCAGCTGACTTAGCTAAGGCCAGACTTCCTCTCCATCCCATTATTTACTCATCTCATCTTCGACCCACACCCTGCTGCACACCCACACACAGACTCTCAGGCCATTGCTTTCATCTTTTTATAGCCTCTTTATGTCTTCTCAATAATGTTTGGTCCATCTCATCACCATCTGATCTCATTCTTTCTACGCTGCATATTTATCTCGTATGGTTAAACACTTCTCTTTCTTCTAACATCTCCTATGGTTCTAACTACTTTTCTCTCTCCTCTTTTCTTTTCTGTCATCTTTTTACCTTGTCAGCGTTTGCCTGACAGATGCTTTTGATAATGGTTTATACATGATAAATTTCATGCCTGCCTCCAGCGGTCAACAGATGAGAGTTAGAGTCCACCCTGGTCAGGTCCAGAGGGAAACCACTCAGTGCATTTCCAAACAGCTAAAGGTTCTGATGAAGTTTGGTGTGGATTTTCATGTAGAATCTAGTTTAGATGACTTTTTGTTTTTTATCAGAGATCCTTGCAGAAGAAGCCCTTTAATTTAGCCTTGGGTTCTTTGTTGGGTAGCCTGGTAAAAATCAGGCTACTCTCCGTATCACAGACAACTGGTTTCATACTTCTGCCACATCTGTTAATACAGTCACATGTATTTTCAAGTTGCACCATAATAACTGTTCTTCATTTGCAAAACAAATATGTGTATAATAATTTTCCGTCACTTACAGTGACCTTTAAGTCATTAATATCTATTGAATTACTCTTTTATATGACACAATTCACAAAATGTGAATCATGTTTTTAAAACCTTTTACCGATTTATTCTGCTTTTAATAAATACATCTAATATTCACAGCTGGATTGGTTTTAACATACACCAGTAATTCGTATGCAGCTGTCCAGTTTCAGAGATTGCATGGGAGACCAACATGCGTGTTGGCAGGCTTACATTTAACTAACATTTTCAGTAAATAAAACCAATGGAACACATTGCTCACTGCGAACAGCACATTAATACTGTCAGGATACAAAACACAGCATGCTTAGCTAAAAAGTAGCTCCAAATAAGCATGAAACGAAATCAGAATGGCGTATTCTCACATTATTTAAGACTTAACAAAATACAAAACTTACCTACTCATTTAGTTGGGTTTCTTAAAAGCACTGTACAAGGCCTTCATGTGGTTTTTATCCGTTACTAAGACACAGGAAAGCGATGAGACATTTTTCTCAGTGTCTCCTTCCGCCATATCAGAGAGGGAAGGCTACTATGACCTCGGTATCGAGCAGTGCGCCACCTTCCGGTATGGGGTGTAACTACAACTTCAACAAAGTCCTCCCAAAGTGACTTTTTCCATCCATCCATCCATCCATCCATTTTCTGTTCACTCTTGTCCCTTAATGGGGTCGGTAGGGTTGCTGGTGCCTATCTCCAGCTACGTTCCGGGTGAGAGGCGGGGTACACCCTGGACAGGTCACCAGTCTGTCGCAGAGTGACTTTTTCTCTCATTTTAAACAAAACAAATAATAAATGTGATTACATTACATTAAATGTGCCACACTTGTTCTGAGCTTTGCTTCGTTCAGAGGATTTAATCCCTCAGCTACTGATTAACGATTGCTACCTGGAGGAATGGGCTCTGTTGAAGTTTGAAACAGGTAAATCTGACTTTACCCAGTCATTAACGTTTGGCTGTGACATATGAAGGAAGCTACACTATGAAGCATACAGGAAATTATGTATGCTGTAAAAAGCCCCATTGGAAGTAGGACTGTGACATATGTTCCTACTTCGGCTGCTGCGTAGCAGCTTAAGGTTAGGTTTATAGTCGAGTGTTGAACCGAGTGTACAGGTGGTCATTCACCTCTAAATTTTTTTGACTTGGTGGGAATCACACTGCCACCATTTACACAACCTGGACGATTTGGAAGGTGCTCTTGTAGAGCAGGTCCCCTGTGATATAGAAGCACTAGCATTTAGAAATGCATTGTAATTTATATAACCCATCTATGAAGGTTTATTTTATGAGAATACAGCTACAATATGCATGCCAACTATAACACCATACCGCTGTCTAAGCACATACCGTTCTCTAAAAGCAAAATTACCTAAATTATATTAAAATAATTAAATTAAATTACCTAAATTTGAATGCATGAATGTCCTCCAATTAAATGTAGGATTTTTAAAAAATTCTTTAGGTGTAATTATACTGCCATCATAAAAACTTAATTCAATTCAAGGCTTTTTCACAAATGTACCTGAAGTGGAGGTTAACAAACTGAAAGGTGCAATAATGCAGGTGGAAAACAAAATCAAAAACTCTTCACAGGGTTTGAGGAAACCTCTTCTGATTACAGTTGCCTTTCTGTTTATTGTTTTTCCATGGAATTATGTAAAGTAATTATAAAATGTCTGAATCCAACAGTCACAAGCTCTCCCCTTACAGTAACAAACAATGTAGATGACAGGATGCTGATAGTTGACATACAGAGTTTGACCTCACACACATTTCTTTTGATTTTTCTTTTTTGTCACCCTTAAATGTTTCAAATCATCAAACACATTTCAATATTGGATAAAGATGACCTGAGTAAATACAAAAATCAGATATAAAATAATTTAAGGTGAGAAAAACTAACTAAACCACTCTGACCCTGTGTGTAAAAAGTAATCACCCCCTGATCCTAACAGCTGCTTGTCATCAGCCTCATTTTGGCCCACACTTGAAAGTCTCCCATGGAGGCCATTGTTGCCCAGCCTCTCTTTCTTGTTGGTGAACCGTGACCTCTGACCCTATGTGATGCCTGCAGAGCTTTAGAGGTTGCTCGGGGGGGCAGGGTTTGTGATTTCGTGGATCAGTCATTGTGTTTTTGGAGTAATTTTAGAAAGTCCTGCTCTCCTCCATGTTTTTTTTTTATTTGTGGACAATGGCTCCGTAACCATTTCCAGACTGATAGATGTTAGTGGGTTTGTATCCCATCAGTTCTGAGATTTTGTCAGACAGCAGCATTGTTTTGCTTTGTGAGATCTTCTAGTGTATATTGTCTTTTCAGAGCGATTTCCTGAATCCAAAGGTCTGGATTTGTTTAATGAAACTGAACCATATAAACTGTGGTTCATCACATTTCATTCAGTATTTTAAATTGTCATGCAATTATATTTTCATATGGGTCTAAGTTGGTCTGGAGAACTTCTTCTCAAATAAATTAAGTCTTTAAAAATTGTATTACATATTTTATTTTTCTATATTAAATTTGTTACAGTTGTTTCATTTACAGTTACCTGAAAGATTTAGGTAATCTTTCAGGTAACTGAAAGATTAATACACTATAAAAATTTTACTAAATGTTTCTTCTCAGTGGAAGTAAAGTCATTTTTGAAGCGGTATGTTTGACTTGACTTCAGTGTGACAAAAGTAAGTTTAATCTCAAAAACATTAAAACAAACAAAAGAAACATAAGCAGTGTCAAAAGTCTCTCTTAGACAATAATATGAATCGTATTTATCAAACAAATAAAAAAATAAGCTGGGACTAATGAAAAATATTTTTAGTTCACCATGACTCAAACACAGTTCCTAAGTCCCAAGGTTATCTGAAAGATCACTTCCAAAATCTTTATTCTGTTGTTTTATGACATAACCAGAAAGCAAAACATGACTGAAATAGAAAAGCTGAATTTCAGCATGCAAACAAAGACAGTATGGTGTCTGCCAGCGTACATAGTCTGCTCTAAGCCTCCTGCCACAGTCATCCGTTCACACCGCCTTGTGATTGAAGAGTGGGAGATAACGCACCAGATGCTCTCCTGTGGGGACAAACTCTGGCAGGAGAAAAGCAAAGGCATCAAAGGAATTACTGCAGTTTGCATTAAATAATGGATTTTGCATGTATATTTAAACATAAGCAGTGCGGTAGATATTCAGATTGAGAATTCAAGTTAGGATAAACTTTAGTCCCTATCGCAGTCTATGAGAAGAAATACAAATGGCTGAAACAGAAGACTGAGTACAGAGCACCTTCACCACCATGGAGAGGTTTCTGCTCACAAATGAACTGGAATTCCATTTTCCTTTTATTATTCTTGTGGAGGAATAATAAAGAGTACAGTGTTTATGAGTATTGTAAAACTAGAACATCTATCATCTGTAGCCACTTATCTGGGAGCTGGTGGCTGTTTGTAGCGGTCAGGGGGCGAGAGGCGAGGTGAACCCTGGACAGGTTCATCACAGAGCAACACGAGACCAACAACCACACACACACTCACACTTAAGAGCAATCTAAAGAGAAACAATTAACCTAACAGATATGTCTTTGGAGTGTGGGAGGATGCTGGAGAACCCAGAGAGAGCACCCAGGCTAACAACTGCTCCACCATGCAGCCACACAAAGACTAAGACCTAATATTCAAATTGTTGAATAGGAAAACCTTTAGAAAAGCTCTTTTCGCTACTTCAGGAAGTTCCTTATTGGATAACATGTAGAATAGTTTTTGAGTCACAGATAAGATAAGAGCTTTAATGAGTCTTTGTTTTGTTCAGTACTGCAAACTGGACCAGCCACAATGAAAGATAAAAAATTATTTTGTCCCATAATTCTTTGCAGCTTTAAAAGCAACATTTGTGCTGCGGCCTCACTGCCATTCAGTCAGCTAGAAGAGTGTGAACAGCATAGGTGGTCCACTTACCAAAATGCTTCCTTTACGAGGCTAATTCTTTCCTTATAATTAAGTACTATTTAATATTACATCTGGTTTTGCTAATAAGATGTAGATAACAATGCACTTCTCTTATGAGAATGACTCCGTCAAACTATTTACTGCTTATTTTCTTCTTTCCTTTTGAATGTTTTCCAGGACATCCATACATGTATAATTGTATTTCACAATGCAGTCTTGTGACCATGTTCAATTTAACAGTCAAACTCCTGTTCAAGTGCTGGTTTCTGTATCGTAATGTCATCACGTCCCTTAAAACCGTAAATGTTCAACAAGATCCATTTATGATCATGTGGCATTTTCAAAATAGGTCAGGATAAAAGCTAAAAGCTTCTCTAATTTCTGCTAGATAAGATGTTTTTGAAGATATACAATCATCAGCAGAAGGTAACAACTTTTAAAATCTAGTTTGTCACCTGCAGCTGAACTATGAAAATATGCTTCTATGTTAGAGTCATAATAGAAAAAACACTCCAAAACAGATCTATTTTACTGTTATATCCTCATGCAAAAGTTTTGATCAGAAAAAAAAAAATGAAATTTTCAACACCAACGCGTTTAATGTTCTAAATTAGGACATTATATGGTTGTTTGTAACACAAGGGGCTTCTGGCAAGCTTCATCGTGGCGAGTTGGTGCATTACATATGGACAAACATTAGCAATTTGTATTTATGTATCTTTATGTAAACAATATGAATCAGTCAGAGCAAAAAGTTTTTCATTCATAAGAAGAGTCGTTTGTGTCACACAGATTTTGCAGTGAAAAAAATACCATCTACTGAAAGTTGATGCCCATTTTGAAGCAGGAGACAATATGAAAAAAATTAAAACTTCTGTGGTGCTGACCGTATGTAAAACAGGGCAGAAAGTCTCATAGAGTTATAGGTAGAGAAGAAAAACTGATGTATGCATGTACATGTCTGACATGTGAATGTTGCTGAGTGAAATCAGTTTGTGTGTGTTGTGCTGTCTCTGCTATGGTTGAACACCGCACACACTGAACAACCAATCCTGTTACATCTATGAGTTTTTAATGGTTGTGTGTGTTGTCTCTCTGGTTTTGAAAATCAACAGAAATCTTGCCGTGTGAACCAGGCATTAGAGGACACCAGAGGAGGAAAATACTTTTTTTCCACTTGTTAGGTGAAATTAGCAGGCTGTAAAAGTGTTTTTAATCTGTTATTCTAACAGTAAATTCCAAACTAGTACAACACACATCCATTTTACAACCTCATAACTGTTTTACTTCAGTTAATGTTTTTTTATGTCTGAATGAATCAGTTAAAAGGATGAATCATTCCACTGTCTTACAATTAAAACATCTACATTACTTATTATAAATCCCAAACATGATTCCTGCTATCAGGGCGCCTAAAAGGTTTAAGAACAACTAACTAACTAACATATATATTGTGGATCTATTTAATAGTGATAATAACAACCAAACAATATGAAAATCAGTAGCTATGATTTCATGTTGCCACTTGAAACATATTGACAATACTCCAAAAAATAATTCATCATTCTTCTGAAATCTTTTAAAGGCTGTTAAGAACTTTGAGACTTAGAGCATAAGCAAAACATAAAACTGACTGACTTACTCATACTATTTATTCATCTCATGGTCATTTTATTGTCATTTCATTTTTTTATTTTTTTGTATTAAAGCCACTTGGTAAAATATTACTTTCAGTCATCTAATTTTAGACCAGCTGTTATTCTACTAGTTCACCGTGTAATTTTATACTCCTCTATTTCCTATTTTCATTTTCCTTTCACAGCAGCCATTAGAAACTCCTGCACAAAATAATAACAATGCATCATGAGCCCAGCACAACAAAATTTAACAGGTTTATCAGGTTTATAATCACAATACTCAAAGTCCATCAGTATTGTTAATAACATGATACCAAATTACATATAATTTTCTTCTTTATAATTTTTTTCAAAGTAATTACAGTATATTAGGAGTCATTCTCTTTCTAATGGCTCCTAATCTGCAGTTCTTGCATCATAGTGCACTTGAGAAAAAAAAAGAAGCTAATTATTACTTTGTGAGAGCATGAAATGAAGTGTTGGCTGCAAATATGGGGAACCTAGTTATATCTGACGTAAGAAAAAATACACTAAACAGGAAGATCACTGGACATTTCTCCTGACGGTTGTTGATAGATGAAGATACAGATGGATTTCCCACTGAGTCATCTTCTTGTGCCAATCTAACTTTATTACAAAGTACAACAACTAGAGGTCTACTCCATTTTTGAAACTGCACAATTACAATTAAAACATGCAAAAGATCATCACTCTTCTAAAATAATGGCTTTTGCCAAAAGTGTTTTTTTTAACTATCTTCAACTGTTTTTTTGTTTTTTTTGATAAATAGGTGGTGATTTTTTTTCTTTTTTCCCAAACATTCTTATTAGTAAGAATTGTGCTGGACAAGCCTTGTAGACAGAATCTAACTGAGCTCAGTGGGTGGTCGGCAGGTTGTTGCTTTGATTCCGTCTTCCTCCTGTAACATGTTAAAAGTACTTGCAAGAGTTTTGAGAGAGATAAAACCTCAACTTGAGACCATTTGTGTTTTTCTATACTCTCAGCTAATCATGTCACCAGATTGCGTCATCATCATGGACGAGGTCTCCCAAATGCGGCTGACATTCAAGTGTGTCATTCATGGTTTTTTTCCACTTCATGTCGCATTTTCCGACTACTGTGACTTACTTACTCCAGAGTAACGCATAGTTTGAAAAATACCATATTTAATTTTTGATCTTTGATTGAATCTTCTTGCTTTGAGTGCCTGTCACTTTGCTGCTCTTGCTCTCCCACTGTGGGACGATAAATGATATTTGTATTATATTCTAGACTTCTGCTCACAGAGGGATAACTCTTTTTTGTTGGATCTATGAGCTTTTGGGTTTCCTGCTGAGAACCAGTCAAAGGATTTTAGTTGGACTACAGGGATTACAACAACCAGTTGGGGAATCTTGGATTTCAACATGTGTTCAATCCAAACTCAAAGGGATAAGCCCAGGACAGGAATACCAAGATGGCTTCCATCCTGCTGTCTGTCGCTTTGTAGTTACATCAACAGCTCTCTCAGCATCAGTTGTAATGAAAAAGAATTTAACTTATACTCGATGATTGTTATGTGTTAACTACTTTTCTTCACTTCTTCTCCAATGAAAGGACGAATAAAAATATTCTATAGAAAGTTTTGGACCTTTGATTATTGAGTTTCTGACCATTTTTTGGGTTAGCAGCTACGCCAGATGCTCCCAGGCTGTCAGCTGAAACAGCAGTGAGAGGCTGGATCCTTCCTGAATTCATCTTAACCTTCCAGACTACTGGAGTCATTTGGACCCCATAAGCTTTTTACCCTGTCCTACTGACCCCTCGAATGCTTTTAAGAGTTTTTTTTGTTTGGGTGATTTTGGGAACCAAAAGTCTCATGCTGTCCAACGTGACATCTGCCGCACTCCTCCTCAGCATCTGCCAGAGGGTTGAGGATGTCCTGCTTGGAAAAGTTCAACAGGCTCAGGACCCTTTAAACGGAGAACTGGTTCAGGCTGCCTTAAGGCTTCCTCATACTCCGGCGTGCTGAGTGTATTCTGGGAACTCTGCGCCCATTGTCCGCAGATGGTTGAGGTTTCACAGAGGAGCGTAACGATTGCCTACATTTCTTGTGACAAATTCCTTAAATTTCCACAATCCAAATGGATACCAGCAGATTTGGTGAGTAACATGGGCAGGCAGCCTGCTTCTCCTCCACCAGGCAGCCACTGCACATCTGCATGACCTTGTGACTCAATGTGCCGACTCTGAACTTTATTGGGGCCTGCCATAGCAATGCATGGCAGACACCTATTTTTCTACACCTCAAAATAACTGCCGCTTCTTACTACCATTAACGCGGCTCGTACCTCTGCGTGCCCCCTCACAATATATATATATATATATATATCAAAACGTGACACAAAACAGTGTCAGTTAGGCTCAAAAGAGACATAGAAATTAGTCTGCCCCTCTGAGCTGCTCTTTAGAACAACAGTGATGGCAGAATGTCAGAACTACAGACATGGTGGAACAACTGCTATAAACTTATTACATCTCGGAATAGTGCTGTTTATGTTATATCCTACATGCAGTGTTGTGGTCAAGACCACCTAACCCGAGACCAAGACAAGACCAAGACCAGAGTGTAT